>CAAKHF010024156.1:28320-41771 GCA_901007745.1 Hippocampus kuda | reverse complement strand
ATTGTGGGCAAACCGCCCCCCCCCCCCCCCCCTTGCTGTGTTTAGCTCGAGCAAAGAACTAACTGGGCTAACAATAAAGTCAACACATGATATGCATGATGGGCTTGTTTACAACATCCGCCATGTCTGGGTTTTTTCACCTTTGCTGCATGCCTTTGATTTATGCCATCCCATTTTCTTCTGTCTTGCAGATTGTCAGATTCTTAAATGGGCCAGTCTAGCTGGAGTCTGGACTGGATGCTTGTCTCTCTAATAATCATGGCAAGATTGTTCAGTAGTCACCATAAAGTGGCAGCCATGTTGACTTTACTCCATCAGTTCAATGATGACAATACGTTTTGTCCAATCCGCATTAAGTTATTAGTCTTAACCAACAAGCGGTCACGGTAGTTTGCATCTTTTTGGGGGATTTTAAATACATTTTAGCACAATTTGTGTTTATACCTGATGTACTGTACATCTTGGTTAAATTTGATTGGGTCTGAGTCAAGCTTGCCAGCTGTTAAAGTATACAAAGCTGTATATTTTATTACAGAGATATTTATGAGAGGGTATCACTTGACTCCGCCTCTTTGGTTTGATCAGTGTTTAAGGTTAATGTAAATATTTTTATCATGTACAGCGGTTGTAATATATATTGATGTTTTTTAAACATGTTTAGGAGAGTAAATGTGAGCAATATATATCGTCATTCTGGTCCCCCCCCCACCCCACACTTTCCAAAAATAATGATGCTGTCAGCAAAATTGTCATCAAGGAAAAAGGCATTCCCAGTACATAACATCCGACATGGCTGTAGGATCATCTTCCAGGGAGGCCTTTTTGCATTAATTGTGTGTGTGTGTGTATGTGTGCGCGCGCGCACGTGATCGTTGTCCACGTTTTTATAACTGAGAACATGTGAAGGCCTCTCAACTTCGCCCTCTCTCCACGTTGTAGGTCTCATAACAACAAGCTACAGTCATCATCCTCTTAGAGCGCGTGGCACATTGATGAAACGCCGAAAAACAAAATGCACTTGCCAAGACGTTTGGCTTTTCTCGACTGTCCCTCTGTGACACACGTCCTGTGTCGGAGATGTGCTCTTTTATGCGCGCAACCAAGCACTGCTGCTTTCACAGAGTTGGTCGGGCTCACCATTTCAGCTCCAAGGGACCTTTTTTATTTTTTTGTACCGGTCTTCATAAGCGGAACTGTATGGACAAGTTGGCATTTCACAAGAAACTTTACCTCGGAGAAAAGACTCTCAAGGAGCTCTCATGTTTCCATGTACTTTATTTTGGGGTCTCATCTGTTTGGCTCTTTTTCTTTGTTCTTGTTAAATTCCCTCTGGACATCTAAGTGGTCAACTTGTTCAATGAGAAGTAGGAAATGGAATATAATGGCTGAGTTTTACTGAGCATACTAAAATATTTTGTGTCTACTTCCATTTTGTACTATTTCCATTGTTCGGGCTGAGGTGGCATGAGAAGACGGTCCAGTACCAAATGACTGGACAACAGTAGATGCTTGTTAGGCTCCTTACCTTGCTCTGCAAAAGTGACTGACTTGAGAATGATGAATCTGTGTATTTGAAGGTTCCTGTTCTGTTTGTAAAAAAAAAGGTCAGATTTTGACTTTTTTTTTTTTTGTATTACAGCCGAAGAAATATGGATGTATATGAAAGTTAATAAAAGGCAGAAATGTTGTCCCGTCCCTATTTTGACAATAACGACAATTGTCAATAATGTGGAGATAAGGCAGTGGTGGGTGAAGCAAGTATTGTGTCATTTAGCACACTGAGTATTATTGTAACATTTTTATTTTCATTCATTCATTCATCTTCCGAACCGCTTCATCCTCACTAGGGTCGCGGGGGGTGCTGGAGCCTATCCCAGCTGTCATCGGGCAGTAGGCGGGGGACACCCTGAATCGGTTGCCAGCCAATCGCAGGGCACACAGAGACAAACAACCATGCACGCCCACACTCACACCTAGGGACAATGTAGAGTGTTCAATCCGCCTGCCATGCATGTTTTTGGAATGTGGGAGGAAACCGGAGCACCCGGAGAAAACCCACGCAAGCCCGGGGAGAACATGCAAACTCCACACAGGGAGGCCGGAGCTGGAATCGAACCCGGTACCTCTGCACTGTGAAGTCGACGTGCTAACCACTGGATACCGGGCCGCCCCCATTTTTATTTTAGTAAATTTATTTTAATAAAAAGGAAGACACGTGGAGATTGTTACATTAATTGTAAATAAACAATTACTTTTTAATCTAATCTTTAGAAGACGTGGAATTCTCTACACTCACCACCACCCTCCCCTTCAAACACGTATAACAAATTGAAGAATCTAAATCTGTAAGTGCCATTTTTTCAACCTCTGCTGCATAGTGTTGAAAGGATATGAATACAATTCCTGGAAGCAGAAAACATTCCACTTCTTGGATCTCGCACCGGATGTGTGCCCTAAAGTGTGCGCTGATATGCTACAGACCACCATCAATAACTCCCAATAAATTCTGTGAACGCTTACTCCTAAAATTAGTGAATTAGCAACACTGCATGACAAATATAACGCAATCAATGTGAATCGTCCCGCGACCCTCGGGAGGATAAGGCGGTTAAGATAATGGATGTGAATCGTGGCTTTCATAAATGTATGGACGTGGCCACATGCGCATAAGATAGCTGATGGATGGCCACGTTCATAATCTCGCGATAATACAGAGTTAACGCCACTTCCGGTGCGCTGAGTGTTTCTTTTCAAACAGTCCAATGACCGTAGGCGACTGAATGCTTGTGCTCAAATGGTCCAATCAGAACACTTTGATTCGGGAATTTAAAGGTCTGTGCGTCATATTCCACACAGTTTGAACTATTTCCCAAGCAATCGGTAAGATGTTTCTCGATTCTCTTGACATTTTAATAATTATGATTTTATTTTAGCGTATTTTTACCTCAGTGGTTGATATTTCGCATTACAACATGTTCACTGCTGCGACAGTTCTTGTTTAATCGGTTAAATATTAATGCTTAATACGTATTCTGTCGTCATGCTAAAGTGTCACGAGGCGTCGCGAAATCGAAGTTAGTTAACCTTAATCCTTGTACGGCAGGAAATTCTCTTCGCAAATCAACGTTTTCCTCACTGCTGCCAAGCTTTATTGACATTGTGTAAAATGTCCGAGAACGTCGCCCGTCTGAACAAGTTCAAGAACAAAGGCAAGGATGCTAATGTAAGTGAGCGTGTCTAAAGTGAAGTTGAGTGCTTGGCTTGCACGATGGCGCAATGGAGACATTTTTGATTTGTGTATGAAACGCACACAGGAGCTTAGACGCAGGAGAGTGGAGGTGAACGTCGAGCTACGAAAGGCCAGGAAAGATGATCAGATGTTCAAAAGAAGGAACGTGGCTGCATTTCCTGAGGAGGCCACATCTCCACTTCAAGAGAAAAGTCAGAACGGTCAGGTAAGGAAATTGTTGTCTCTTTCGGACGTGCGCCCCTTTTTCAACGTATAGCACAGAACAATATACTGGGCCAACGTCGTTATTGCTACGTTTTAACAACCACAGATCGTCACGTACGATTGATAAAAAACGGAGTTGAATTTTTATTACTGCATTCGATCTTAGTCTTGTTCTTTAGAAACCTCAAGATGGGTAGGCAACGCAATTTTTGACGTCTTTTATGGAAAGGGCTTTTTTTTTTTTTTTTTTTTTTACCATGTCACATTGCCATTTTTGTCTATTGTGGGGATTTCTAACCAGATGCCTGAAGATCAAATTATTCAGTTCCACTTAAATGATTAAAAAATGTAATAGAAATACTGTCTTTGTCCATCTACCATTGGCATATAGTGACGGACGGTTAACCTGTTGTGAATCATACTGAAGTCAACTGCATTTATAGACCAAATAAACCGTGACAAAGTGCGCTACATAAACCACAATGATTTTTACTTACTGCATTTAAATTTTAAAGATACATGAGACGTCTTGGATACTTGGGTGGCTCTGAGAATTCTATTTTTAAGACGTTTTGAGGAAAACACTAATATTGTCCTGTATGTTATGTCTATATATCTTTGTCAATGAAGACCTCTAGCCAATGGACAGTTGCAGAAATTCTCAGTGGCGTCAACAGTGATAACGTGGAGTCACAGCTGCAGGCAACACAGGCAGCAAGGCAAGTTTAAGTTTTTAATTTGTTTAGTTTTCTGGATTTTAGCTGCTTCTTTATTTTTGCCTTGTTTCCCTCTGCCGGCTGCAACCGGGTCCGCGCTGCAATGGAGAACCTGTTTTCAGTTGCCTTACTTGGGTGAATAAAAGTTGGAATCAATATGCTGCTTGGTGGTTGGCATGCCGACCTGGCTGCCTTAAAAGTCTTATGTTCAAGGTGAAACTCCTGGCTCTGGTGGAGTTTGCGTTATATTTTCTCCCGATGCAGCACATGAGAGCAAACGCTGTAGAAAATGGATGGAAGTTGGAATCAAATCCGTTGCCTCTCGTCTCATCGCTTTTTGTGTATTCTGAATGCAGGAAACTGCTGTCCCGGGAGAGGCACCCCCCCATTGACCAAATCATCAGTGTTGGTCTGATCCCCAAATTTGTGGCCTTCTTGGGACTGTCCGACTGTCCTCCCATCCAGTTTGAAGCATCTTGGGCATTGACCAACATTGCCTCTGGGACGTCTAACCAGACGGCTGCCGTGGTCCAGGGCGGGGCCATTCCTGCTTTCGTTAGGTTGGTCACGTCCCCCCACCAGCACATCAGTGAGCAAGCTGTCTGGGCTCTTGGAAACATTGCTGGTAAGGAACACTTTGTCAATATGATGAGCAGATACCAATTGAATTGGTGATCCAGCGTGATCATTTTCTTATTCCGTTGTTGAGGTGACGGATCGGCTCTGAGGGACAAGGTGATCAAGCATGGAGCTGTAGCTGCCCTGCTCAATCTGCTCTCAGTGCCTGACCTCTCTGGATTAAGTGTAAGTACCTGCTTTCAAATGTGCATGTTAAGGTTCCTTGAGTTCTGAATCGGGCCCAAACGAGTTTCCAAAATGCTGACAATACACTGAAATGAATCATTTCAGTCTCATGTTGGACTTTAGTATTTCTTTTGTAGCCACTAGGGGGCAACCCAACTTAAAATGAAGTCTGATCAAATGTATTTATTTTTCTCAGCCTGGTTACCTGAGAAATGTGACCTGGACAGTGTCCAACCTGTGCCGCAACAAGAACCCTTCGCCTCCCATAAGTGCCATCGAGCAGCTCTTGCCTGCTCTCATACGCCTCCTTCACCACGACGACAAAGAGGTGTTGGCCGACGCCTGTTGGGGGGTTTCGTACCTGACTGACGGTTCTAATGATCGCATCGACGTGGTGGTGCGGGCGGGCCTGGTGCCTCGCCTGGTGAAACTGCTTAGCAGCACAGAACTGCCTGTGGTGGTAAGTCGTGCTGCACCTCTAAGAATTTCATGTAAAACGGCAATCCCCAAACAATTTTTAGACCGTGAAGTCATATTTTCATGGACTGTAATAAAAAAAACAAACGTATATACATACACACTCACTTAAACATCATGCTGAATGTAGTTGCTCGTTGGAGCACTGTGCTTATTCTCTCAAATTTGGTCACATTGACACCTGAAGTGGAGTCTACTCGGTATTTGTTTTGGTCTCCATCATTACAGAAATTCCTGCTTCAAAAAGACTGGATTTTAGAAATGGAAGAAAGGTATTCAGTGTTCCTCCCCCAAGTTTTTTTTCTTTAACTACCTCAATTGTGAACTTGTCGCCACATACAGTTTGATGCAACCTGGGCTTGGTACTTTTGGATCGCCTGTAGCTATAAAGTTGCATTTTAAGGAGAACTGCTAATAAGCACCTTTCTTTTTCTTTGAAGTTGCTGGCTTTGGACTTTCCCTCCCCTTTCCAAAGTGGCTCTCCGAAGGACCCCCCCCCCTTTTTTTATTATTATATTTTAAACTATTGTTACTTGACCAAGATGAGACTGCTCAGTGAAACGCAGTCATCCTGAAATGTCCCTTTTTATCAGAAATTTTTTTTTTCTATCGATCTTTCTCTCTGGCTCGGTGATGGTTGGGGCCCGCTGCTGTAAATGACTCTGAAAGGGTTTTACAGTGACCCACTTGTGTACCCTCCAGACCCCCTCCCTGCGTGCCATCGGTAACATCGTGACTGGCACAGATGAGCAGACTCAGGCAGTGCTCGACGCCGGGGCCCTGGGCATGTTCGCCGCATTACTATGCCACAACAAGGCCAACATTCAAAAGGAGGCTGCCTGGACTTTGTCCAACATCACGGCGGGAAAAGACACCCAGATTCAGGAAGTCATCAACGCTGGCCTTATTCCACATTTGGTCAATGTCCTTGTGAGGGTATGCCATGGCTTGTCTGTTCTCTCCTTTTCAATGATCTGCCCCCGGATGTGCCCTTTCATGCTCTCGTGGGGTTTCCCGGCTCTTTTCGACAGGGTGACTACAAAACCCAGAAGGAGGCTGTATGGGCTGTGACAAACTTCACCAGCGGGGGCACCGTGGAGCAAGTTGTGTTCCTGGTGCAGTGCAACGTGTTGGAGCCGCTTCTCAATCTTCTGTCGTCAAAGGACAGCAAAACTGTTCTTGTCATCTTGGATGCCATCACCAATATATTTTTGGTTGGTGCAATACATTCAGTTATTTTTTTAAAATGACCATTGCTTGACCTTAGAAGGGAATCGCTGAGGTTTTAACTTATTCCCGTTCCTTATAGGCTGGTGACAAAATTGACGAGTCGCACAAGTTGGCCCTGATGATTGAAGAATGTGGTGGGCTGGATCGCATTGAATCTCTACAGTCTCATGAGAATGAGATGGTCTATAAAGCGGCTCTCAACCTGATTGAGAAGTATTTCTCTGAAGAGGTAATTGCCTTTTTTTAAAAAAAAAAAAAGAAAGTCCTCCTCCTTCTCTTGAGTGTTGTGACATTTTTGCCTCATTTGAATTTCTAGGATGAAGAGTTGCAGTGCGTTGCCCCAGAAGCAACGGCTGATGGTTATGAATTCCAAATTGGTGAAAACCAGAGCACTTTCAATTTCTAACACTTGACTGCATCGTCACTGCTACGGTTTGTCCTTGTTCCTGTCAATGTGCTGTTCTGTGGCCTGTTGTATGTAGTGTACATACTGTTTTAAACACTTGATGAACCACTCATGTAAATAAAGCTGATGGATGTTGTGTGGGGGATTTTTTTTCCCCCCCAAACTTCTATTAAGACTTGAATGAATAACTTATTGAATGTCTGCCTGCACTTTGGGAGTTCCTTTTTCAAATTTAACAAAATATGCCCCCAATGCATCGACAGCAGCTCGTGCACAAAATAAATTTGTCATTGCACATTAGGTTCCGGTGCGAAAACTAATGCGGTTGATTCAACCATTCTGGTTTTACATCTTGTTTGCACGCAGTGCCCTCCATAATTATTGGCAGCCTTAAAATCAATTCCATTTTTATTGCTGAGGCATACCGTCATACTGAAAAAATGATTCACCATACACAGCAGCAAGTTTCTTCAATGGCCGTTTCTCTCACCAAAACTCAACCCTAATAAACCCCTCTGTAGTGTGCGGAGGAAAGGGATCCAGGTTGCTGGATGATTTGGAGAGAGTGCAAAGAGGACTGGTTGAAGATCCCTCTTTTCTTATTCTCCCCTCATGTGAAATGGAAGGGATGTCAATAATTATGATAGTTTGACGTAAAATGATTGCGCGAAAGCAACTCCCTCCCCGCCTTTCACACACACTGAATAAATGCACTTCAATGTTGCATATAATCTTAAAGGTCCTACATTATTTCGACAAAAATGAATTTATTAGATGCTTAAGAACACCTCTTCGACAGGGGTTGATTATGGAGGCCAGTGTAGCAAGGTTGCTGAGAAAACGTGAATGGCACTTCACATCTTTCCCCTTTACTCGTTCAAACACCAGCGTTCGTCATGACAATTGATAAAACGCAAGCACGCATCCCCAATTGTAACGCTGGCTCGACAGAGCAGGGGGCGTGAGGGTTACGTGTGCTCTTAAAGCGACAGTAAATCGGGAATCTCCAACCTTGAGGACACGCTCAAGGGGGGGGGGTTGTGTGTGCGCTCGAGAGCGAGAGAAAGAAAAAAGAGTAGGTTGGAGGTGTTGTGCCACATGTGAGGGGAAATGTTTGGAGCGGTGTTGTCACTGGTCAGTTCCCCGCAGCCCAGGAAGAGGCAGAGGCAGGGGCAGCCTCCTCAAGTGGGCTACACGCCGGAGGACTCACTTCAAGTCCCCGCCAGAGGAGACGACGGCTCCCAGGATGTAACGCCGCCTTAAGAAGAACTCGTCTTTAAACATTAAACATCGTTCCATTCACGATTTTTAAAAGAAAATTGATTTAGTTTTGTTTGAGATTTTTTTTTTTTTTTTGCGATGGCAGTTCTGTGCACATCCGGGCCACAATGCCTTGACTCCATTATCGTCTAAAACTGGCGGAGAGACTGCTAAATCTTGTTCTTTCTCCCCCACCTAACGACTCCTTTTGTACGCGCCGTGAAGGCTGGAACAAAGAGGTGATGTCTAACCAAGGAGTTCGGCGGAATGGACCCGTGAAGCTGCGATTAACAGGTATGTGCCGATGTTGTTTTAAGCCCCCCCAAGTAATGCTTCTATTCCGTCGTACACTAGCTAGGAGGGCTTAGTGTATTTCCTGGATCCGAGGAACAGTCCCCATGGGCCACGGAGTTGGCTCATCGCCGCTTCACTCTTCCTTCGTTACCACGGCTGCCCCTTTTGAGAGCTGCAATGCATTTTAAACCACACGAATTCCCCTGCTCCTCTGACATTCGCGCACCCACTTTGCTCGTCGCTACATTTTGTTGAAAGTGTTGATAATTGTTGATGGAAATTGTGATTGTCGCCACTTAACCAGCCGTAAATCGGGTCCTGCCGGAGCAGGGGCAGAAGTCGCCGGCTGTTATTGTGTTGTCACTCTATTAAGTAAGTCATTATTTGGTGAGCCGTACATATGTGACAGTATACGTTTTGAATTAACACGTCGACTTGTCAAGTTCTCTAGTGAAGCCAGGCCAGCCGACTATCACACAGTGGTGCTGTCAGACGAGCTCATTTCAAGTTGACTAGCCGGCGTTAGCTCGCTCGTTAGCCCGCCGCCGATTTTGCAGTAAATAAGTCTTTACAAGTTTACGTGACATTTCAATCATTGGCTCTATTTTCCCCCTCTGGACCCGAATTTCCCTAAATGTTGCAACGTCGCAACTCGAATACAGTATAAAGAAGTTCAGATTAGGAATGATAAGGACAATGAATTATTCAGAAATAGTCTTGGAAATGAACAAAACGATCCTATTCTTAATTTCTTACGTGTTCGAAGTGCATTTCAAAAGACCTTAAGAAATTGAGGATGAATGTGAGCACAACATTTCACTTATCTTGGCATTGATTCATTTTAGGAAAGTGCAGTGTAATATCAATAGTTAATCTTTTTTTTTTTTTTTTTTTTGCAAATTAGACGGAATCATCACGTTTTAAAATCCACCAGTGGCATATGTGACTTAAGCAGTGGTTAAAAAAATGGTACTGGAAGTTGTTTGCATCGCCTTAGGTTTTGCAGTCTGCAAATGCATTTGTTGATGGATTACGTGGCTTGAGTGTGAGGCAGTTTGACTTCCTGTCCTTTAGCTATTCTTCTCCAAGTGGAAACTTGTACAGCATGGAGTCATATCAAATTCGTGTGTACATAAGACCGGTACATGCCAGGAAATAATGTAGGGTCTTGACATTAAGCCTTTCAGGGTGGTGTCCCTGTAGGTAACAATACTTAAGGAAATGTAAAATGTAAAATGATGTCTTAACAGCGGATAAGATAGTGAAGCGTGTAGACTCAGTGGCCAAAATACACACAAGTGCATAGCTCACAATGGGTCGTTGAATGGGGGTGTTTCCAATGTGGCAAACTGTTTCATTGCACCCCTTTGGTCATCTCGGACTGTATGTTGCTCTGACATTTTTTTACTCCCTGTCCATGTGCCACCAGTTGGGAATCACTAGTTTAGATGACATTAAAGTGGGCTTCACAGTGTGTTTGTGTGCCGTTCCATAATGGCGTGATGATGCACCGTTGTTCTCCTCTTTTGTGTATGATGCCGTGAACTTCGAAGCACAACACTCTTGATCACCAAATATCAAAATGTTGAGGCATTTTTTAGCCCGGTGATAATGTAGTTGAGCTTCCTCCTGCACATTCTCCCTCGGCTGTCTGGTTTTCAACACAAACAGCAAACGAGGTTTACATGAGAGCTCGGTGTTTTGACTGCGAGAAGGGGCCGACGGCGTGCCCTCCTTTTTTGATCTACTTCCAGGACCTGACCTGCATCACATTCCCCGGGAACTGTTTGTAGACGCGTGGAAGTGCCAAGTGAAATATTGAAGCGATAGTGTTTTCTGATAGGCGCAAGTCGAGACAACAAGGGCTGATCTTAATGAGATGGATTAATGACCTGCACGCATTGGATTGCCAAGTTAACTGCGAGCTTTCCCATCTGTTTACGGTTGTCATAAATCACACATGCATAATGAGAGCGGTACTAAGTGTTTTGTAACCTGATATGTCATTTGGACTCAACGCCTTGTTTTGTTGATACAGTAGAACCTCCCTGTGAGGAAGGTAATGTAAAAATAATCGATTCCAGGTTGGAGCTGTCTCCATTTAAAAAAGAAAATCGTTGATATATGACATTACCTGTTTTAAAGGCTGGATTGACACGGCAGGGTGGAAGAAGCAGAGTTTGGATGCGTGTCATGGCAGCGTGAAAATAAAAAAAAATTCAGGGTGTCTTCAGATCAGCCTCTTGCAAGTCTTGAATCCAAATGTAGAAAACGTAGGTGGCGTTTACGTGGGTTACACGCCGTCAGTGCAAGTTTGACGTCGCATATTCCAATTCAAACCATTTTTGAAGTCGGGAAGGAGTTTGATCAGAAGTTGGGGCGACACGTGAAATTGAATGTGAATTCATCTTGACTTGAAGCAGCCCAACACTTTACAAATCCAGGGAGTCCTTTAGACCGTGAATGAGTTTGTCACCGTGGTTGGAGACTACAGTGGTCTCCTGGAATGCCAGGAATGTGAGCCGGCTGTGGAAAAAGGAGAGCGCCGGACCTCATTGACCGGCTCTCATCCTCCTCCTAACGCCGAGCGACATTGTACACCCCCGCCACGTTGAGTGACAATAGTCACTCATCGCCTCTTCAAACGAGTCTTTCATGCGCCGCTGCTCTCCCCAATGGGTGAGCAGCGTGTCGCCTCTGGAGAAAAGCAGCGCGGGAAAGGAAACGGAATAGGAAGGACACCGTCTGCTGCTAAAACCCAAACCTTCGCCGCGCACTGTCATTATGCGTGTCTTTGTTTAGCGCCGCGCAGCTGTGTATATACAAGCCGGCTCACACTTCTGCGGCGCTTCACGTGCACCCGTGGGCCCAAAGAGTGGCACTGGAGCTGCCTGAAACCTGAATGGGTTTCCAGCCTGCTTGCGAAGGATGCCTCCCTCGCTCCGTCCAAAACGGGGCCCCGAAGCCGTTTGTGCCCGAGGCGTCACCCCGACATGTCCGTTTTGAACCGGGTGTCTCAGATGTTTGTCAGCTAGTAACGTCAGAAAAGTCTCGACAGTTGCGAGAATATCCCAGTTGGTTGCCCTTTAAGACGCCCGCCATGCAAGAAGACGGCCGGCCTTGCGATAACACGACGCAGGCCGCGAAAAGCTCGGCCGTTTTGATGCAGATTTGGTGGTCGGATGAAATTCCGACAGTGTGGCGAGCACGCGACCCTTTTGATCAAGATAGCTTTGATGTGGTTTTCACTCGCTACTCGGGACAGCCGTGCGCTCTCGCTCGCCGCTGCACGGAAGCCATCTGGGCGGACGGTTTGGTTGTTCAGACGGGATGCGTGTGCCGCGTTGACTGCATCCAGTCGTCATCGGCGTGCAAACATTTCCACATTGGGCTTTAACAAGGCCATCGTGCACCAGATGAAAAAGACGAGAAGAGCGGAATAAAAAAGCGGGCTGCTAATTATCGGTTACTGGGCGCCATTTGTAAACATTTTCCTTCTTCCTGCCGAGACACTCCCATAACTTTTAACATTGTTCCATCAATTAATGGAGCGGCCGGGGCCTTGCTTTCCTGTTGCTTCAGCTGCTCCCGGGCGAGGACAAAAGCCTCCCGCGTTTGCTCGACCCCCAAACGCAGCCAGCAGGAGCCCAGAGGCAGCCTGATGTAGCCGTAGGAAGCCAGCGGCCAAGCTCTCGGAGAGGAAGTGCACCCCGACGTTTACGCAAATGTCACCGCGCAGGTGGGGAGCGGGGTACGAGGCCCCATCATTCCCCCGCCCCCTCTTGAGGTTCCCCTGTCATCATCTGACTCGGCAGGCTGCGTGGCACACTGGGGGGGGGGTGGGGGGGCTGACGAATCTGCCTTGTCACAGCATGTGGGGGATTGGCGATTGGCTCTGTGGATGTGCTGCCATATCAGTCCTTCATTTTTGAACATCTGTCTGGGCTGAACAATCAATCAAATTCCAAGCGACATCTCAATGGGATGGAATGCAACTTTCAAATCACAAAGGCTTCAGCGTGTGTGTGTGTGTGGGGGGGGGTCCTGTTTCATTGATTTTTCGTCTCTTGTTGAGTGAGAAGGTCAGAGCTTCAGACGAGCAGTGCACGGATTGGCGTGTCATCGTTTCATGACACATCCAAAGTTGAAGTGATCAAGCCACCGATCTGTTTGCACGGTTGTTGTCGTCTCACTTCGGGTTTCGTGGCCGATGTTTACGCCACACTTGGCGGGTAGAATTTTGGCAAGTTGTCGTCGTGAAGGCTGAAAAAAAAAAAAAACTCGAACTGAAGTCGTTAAGAAAAAAAGTTTCACATTAATTTTAGCATCAACCCTAACCTGCAACACATTGTTGTATAATAAATCTGCTATTGTTTATTATAATACAAATGTATTTTTTTTGCTTGTGTTTGTTGCATGGGAAGAGGACCTCGAAGAAATAATGGCACATTAAAAAAAAAAAAAAGAAGTAGTTTGATGAACTGTGACGAGTTCCCAATGCAGGTGGGGAGGGTTTCAAATTGCCGGGCTGTCCAGTTTGCGGAGGAGAGAAACGTGATATAAAGACTTAAATGTGCCAGCTCTGCCCGATTGGGGATTGATACGCTGAACTCTGATTTGCGTGGAGGTCTCTCCTGTCTTACTTTCTGGAAAGCGTGTGTGTTGTTGGCGCAGAAGCCGCAAAAAAAAAAAAAAAAAAAAAAAAAAAAAAAAAAAAAAAAAAAAAAAAAAAAAAAAAAAATTTATGTATAAAAAAAAAAATAAAATAATAAATAAAAAAAATATATATTTATTTATTTTTTAAATAAAA
>CAAKHF010024156.1:1635-12610 GCA_901007745.1 Hippocampus kuda | reverse complement strand
AGCTTTTTTTTTTTTTTTTTTTTTGGGGGGGGGGGAGGTGCACCCTCAATATGTGGCTTGAAGACAGATAGGGAGAGATAGATAAGCAGATGAGCCTGTAACTGAGGTAGAGGGAGATGATGCAGAAGAGATTTCCCCAATGAGAAAAATGTGTCCCACTTCTTCATTGAGTATTGTTTACATTTCGCTGTATGAAACTGATGAAGCGCGTCTTCTCCCATCTGATCTTTCTGACTCTGTTCTCATTTCCTGTTTGTCTCTCCCATTGATTTTTTTCTTTTCATCTGTGTTCCCTCCACAGACCAGAGACTAGACTTGAACAAACTGAGTCCGAATGACAGTGACACGGTCAGAGGTCAGATCGTGGGTAAGTTCACAAGGACACACAAACAAGGATCAGATCTCACACAAACTGTCGTCACTTGAACAGGCCAGTAAAAAAAATGAATGAATAAAAACGTAACTGGGCTTGCTCTATCATCGGTTGTCTAGTAATTCCAGTTTGTGCATCTGTCTGCCATGTGTTGCCTCAGTGAGCTTGCAGTCCAGAGACCGGATAGGCACAGGAGGCCCAGTGGTAGACTGCAGTCGACTGTTTGACAACGATCTCCCAGACGGGTGAGTCTGTTCGGGGGAGGGGGGGGGTGTCTCTAGTCGTCTGAGAGGGACCTATGTAGACAGTGTTGCAAGTCCGAAACAATACACTCTGCTATATGAAATATGGAAATTCATACGGCGCCCGTGGCCACAGCACAAGATCCACTCACTGCTGTGCACGTGTACGTTTCTGATTCCAGCTGGGAGGAGAGGAGAACTGCATCTGGACGAATCCAGTACTTGAACCACATCACGCGCACCACACAGTGGGAGAGGCCGACCAGGTGAGTCCGCCGTGTCGCCGGCAGAAACTCAACAAAAGACGCCATGTTTAAACCCAAAATATTCAAACAGGGAGTCCCTCATCAAAAATGACTTCTTGAGCGTAGTTTTTTTTTTCCCTCCCCCATTACACTGTTGTCTATGTCAGACCTGCATCAGAGTACTCAAGCCCCGGGCGGCCGCTTAGCTGCATCGTGGATGAGAACACTCCCATTAGCACAAACGGAGCCACGCCGACAGCCGCATTGCCGCCAAACGACGATGACCAGCGTGTCCAGGAGAGGCGCGTTCGCTCCCAGAGGCACCGCAACTACATGAGCAGAACGCACCTGCACACACCTCCAGACCTCCCAGAGGGCTACGGTTAGTGTCGTGGCAACTCGATGTGCGGCAATGAATCACAGCCAATCGATGATCAAATTTGTCATTCAGAGCCCAAATTGTCCAGTTCCTTTGAATTTCAGCGTCCAGTTTATAATGATAATCATCTCCGATTTTTGTCGTCCTGAATTGCCGACTGTTATCTTTGTGTCAAACATCTGCTTTTACTCACTGCTTCGGTTTGAAATGAAGGGATAGAAATGGGATTTCTTTTGCACTTCTCCACCCCCACAACGACGCCTGTCATCACTTAATTGTATTTAGCTAATTGCTTCGCTCCTTCCTGCTGAGTAAAGCCGCAAGTCCGGGCCCCTCGTTCAATCCACGAGCCCTCTGTGATGCTGAAGCCGCACACAAGGAGCCTGTAATACTGGCTCCATTTTAGACAATCTAATTGAATTGATCTCGCTGTTCAAGTCTGGCTGCGGCCATTTGCTCCCCTCCCCGCCTCTTTCTCTGTTTCTGCACATACGCAAACAATCGGACACATTCATGTCAAAAGTAAACACGCACGCCAGCTGCAGTCCTCTACACATCTTTGGGAGTTTTGTTTATCCTCACGGGAATTTTCTTTACCGCGGTTTTGGGGCCAGACTGGGAGAAGCATATCTTGGCCTTGTGCTCGGTGTCTGAGATTTAGGAGGCTCCACGCCTCTCGAGGCTTGTCTCCTTCTCCTTCCTCCCTCTGTCCTTCATCCTTTAATTATTTTTTTATTTTTAATTTTATTTTTTTTTGCACAATGCTTTTAAAATCTGTCCGAAAGTCTCGTTCTTCTCATGTAAGCACACACCAAGAGTTGTCAGTTGAAACTTCTGGTGCGTTGGTTGCCAGGTTATGTGTAAAACAGGATGATAATCCAATGAGTTAGCAGGAAGCTGTCTGGAGGCACCACCTTAAGAACCGCTTTGTGGCAGGTGATGAATGAGCTCACTTCCTCAAACAAATCAAAACCAAAAAAAATACACCCCATCCTCGCTGATATTTCTTACCCTATAAACCTCCAAAGAATCTTCAATTTGGCTCCTTCTGGATGCTAATTATTATATTGCGCTTCGTGTTGACTTGACACCCCCCCCCCTTTGTTTTTAAATCCTATTACAGAACAGAGGACCACGCAACAAGGCCAAGTGTACTTCCTTCACACTCAGACAGGTGTCAGCACATGGCATGACCCCAGAGTACCGAGGTATGTGACCTCCAGGATTTGTGACTTTATCACGACAACACGTCACATGACGAAGCCGTTGAGGAGCTATGCACTGCATTCATGTATTGTTAACCTTATAGGCCAACTGGCTGGCTGATTTCATTTCCAGTTCCGAATCTGTTCAAGGAATGATACTGAAGTGTCTACATTATCTTTTTTTTTTTTTAACTCTTGCAACGTGTTGCTTTTTTTCTGTCACATGTCAGAGATCTGAGTAATGTAAACTGTGAAGAATTGGGTCCGCTGCCTCCTGGATGGGAGATACGTAACACTGCCACGGGGAGAGTATACTTTGTGGACCACAACAACCGGACCACACAGTTCACTGACCCACGCCTCTCGGCCAACCTGCATCGTGTCCTTAAGTAAGTTTTGACCTTTTGTACGCTTACAGTATATCCTTGTGAAATCAAGTAAAGTTAAATTTGAAACAAAAAATGTGGTTCTGTTTTATTTCCTGGACTCAGTTGTCTTTGTTTTGCCTTTCCAGTCCAAGCCCAAATGGCTCACGAGGAGGCATTGAAAGTCAGAATGTGAGGTAAGATTTTGTTTTTCATTCCAGGAAGCCCCCCGTTGCACACGGCCACACATTCTCTCCTCTTTTTCCACTTTCCACGCAAACATCACACATGCTTAAAGCCTTCGGATCCTCAAGGCATTTCGGCTCACTATTCGCCACGTAGCTGGTGTTGGCGAGACATCTGACAGGAGAATCGGAGACAAGGACTACATCTTACATCCAGGAAATAGCACATGAATGTAATTCCCAACTCTGTTAATGAATTCTGTGTTTGAGTCACTCCGCGGAGCGTTAGGCATCGGTTTATGTATTTGTGCACGGTCCAAGCCTTTGGTCCATGGTCCAAGCATGGCCCGGACACATGTTCAGAATGTGCAGCTGTTCAAACACCTACTGTGCTTTTAACGGCCCTAGATTTACCCGTAGTACTTTGGCTTCACGAAGATGGAGTGGCGGACGGGTGCCTTGACGGGCCTCCTCTGCCTGACCTCATTCCTCCTCTGAGCAGGGACGGAATGCATTGCAGAGAGATCCGGTTGCTTCTTTTCCCCTTCGCGTGGATCAAAGAACATGCTGGCATTTTCTACTTTGTTTTTTTTTTTTTTTTTGTGCGTGTCTGTGGTCCCATCTAAAGTCTTGAAAACCTATCTTGGCACGCCACTTTTTTCTTACGTGTGATGCTTTTTCATAAGCAAGATTCTGCAGAGAAGTTGTTGTTGTTGTTTTTTTTTTTAAATTCTGGTGAAATTGATCAAATTGAATTTCACTTGAGATTAGTAGCATAATGGTGAATGGCCAAATCATTGATTTAAGATGATATTTGGCCGCTCAAATCGGTAAGTCTTTTATTACGGCTGCTACAAAATCCAGCCGCATCGGGATGATGTCAGGAAATATGTGCGACCTGGAAAAGATATCAAGCGTCACGGAGTTCCATCAAGACATCTGCCTTTTATCAATTCAGGGATTTCGCCCCACCCCAACCCCCACCCTCTTTCGTCATACCACAAAAATGTTTGACATATTGTCTTAGTATGTCAAATGTGTCACTTTTAAGGCTGCTTTTTATTTCATTGAGTCTATGTCTCAGCATCCATCTTGCAAGCACATTTTTGTTACAGTATAATTTTCCCCAATGACGTTACAAACCCTACCGGTCAGGGTCACTTTTCAGGAACTGAAATCTTGATTCCATACCGGTTTTTATCGTAGCGACATGAGGAGCTGTCACGTCATCTTACATTTGCGATATCAACATACTGGAAATTTTCGTTCGTTTTGGTGATGTCTCGCAGCCAGCGAATGTCCCAAGAAAAGCGACCTGCGTCCTTTGTTTGCGACAAGGAGAGTCGAGGGCAGAGATACTTTATAGGTGAAAGTTCAGGAGGCGCCTTGTGCCTTTTCTCATCCTTCCCTCCCACCCTCGGAGTTGTCTGCTCGATTTGGATACTGTCAGGCGAGTGCGCTTCCTACTTCCCATCCCTCACCGAGAGTCTAGTCTACAGGAAATAAAAGGATTCAAGTGGAGTTCTTGAGAGTCCTTTGGGGCCCTGTGGCTTTCTGGGCTAACAGGAAGTGATTGAAAAGCCTAACTCAATTCCACTTGGCAGACACTACAAACTAAGTTGTCAATGTGATTATGGACAACGCAGGCCATTAGAAGGATACTCGAGAGCAATTGCGGTCTCATTGAACCTCCGTCAACTGCAGCCACCCCGATTCTGCTGTCTGTTTTGCCTCTGCCTTAGCACTAAGTAAGTCCTCTCTTAAAAGTTTGGCTGTTCTTCAGATTAACTGACTTGAACTTCTGTCCAAATAATTGTACGAAATAATTTTCCGTTAAATTTGTTTTTTCCTGTAACAAAATAGACAGCAGCCCCACCTCTTGGTTTTGCATGCAATTACGGTTGCATCTGGCCAAGTTACCCCGAAATGGATTTGAAAAACTTCAGGTGTATGAAGAGTCTGAATAACTTTGATATTTATGATGACATATGTTTTGCTATTTATCCGTGCCGATCCCGTCTGTCTCCTACTTTAATTGTTATATCTAAAAACTTAATTGGCTGGCCAAGAAGATACACAAGTCTGAAAAGTTATCATTATTATCATTATTTATTTATTTTTTAAAGCTATTCCGAGTTGTTTAGTTTGACTGTCTTCATCAAGGTGTTGTTGAGTTTGAATATTGATCACCTGATTGATTCTGTCTCTGTCACTTATTTTCTGGTCTGTTCAGTCTTCCTTAAAATTCCATTTCTTTTGCCCATCAGTCGTCAGAACCCGTTGAAGGATCAGGTCCAGCAGGCTCTGGTGTCCACGGGTCAGCTCCCAGAGGAGGCGGCGTGTCTCACCGTACCAAAGTACAAGCGAGACCTAGTCCAGAAGCTGAAGATCCTCCGACAGGAACTTTCTCAGCAGCAGCCGCAGGCCGGGCATTGTCGCATTGAGGTGTCCCGCGAGGAAATATTTGAGGTGAGGAGGGAATGACATCACTGCTGTTATCGCATCATCTGTGTCTTACCGATGCATCCTTTTGATTATTACATGGGCTTCATAGAACCAGCTGCCTAATTTTCAGGATCTGGTGTACGCTGACTCACAATTCCCCCCAAAATACAAATTTTACGAGTCTTATTTGAGTGAGCTTCAATTAGTCTAAACAGAGTAAAATTTACACTTGGAAGAGAGTAAAATATTCAGAGTATTTTTTTTTCTCAACAGCACTACTCTTTATATTTTATTTTCATACAAAACAGTGCTTTTTTGGGGGGGGGTGAAATCCATTTCAATGAAATAGGCAAAAAAAACGGAGCCTCTTAAGTGAAAGTACCACTTGTACATATAATGTTATGACACAGACAACACAAGTTCTGCTCTTAGTTAACTGTTCCGAGTTATTTTTAGATTCACTCACGCTATGTGAATGTGAACATTTTATCTTTTGTCTGTGTGTGTGTGTGTGTGTGTGTGTGTGTGTGTGTGTGTGTGTGTGTGTGTGTGTGTGTGTGTGTGTGTGTGTGTGTGTGTGTGTGCGCGCATTGTTTGTGGGACTACACACACACACGCACACACACACGTGGAAGCTTTTCTGTTTCCAATTTGAAGCAGAGCGCTCTCTCAAATGCATTGGCTCACCAGACGAGTGTTTCTGCTTCTGCCAGTTGCAGGGCCTTTATCAGCGCAACAACACCTGCAATAGACTACACGACCCTCATAAAATATGCGGTGGAATGTGCTGGAACAGCCATGTCTGTTAATCGGAACGAAGACATTTTTGTTGGCTGATCTCACCGTGAGAGAGACAGGCGGTAGGGCAACGCACGTCTGAAGGTGGTGCGAGACATAGCCGCATAGCTTCTCGGGGTCCTCTGAAGCATTAACTCATGACTGAATGGGCAAGTGTTAGCCCGTGGGCTGTCAGAGCCTTCTCAATGTGTACTTTTTGGTCTAGATAAGACGTCCCCTTCACCCCCACCCACTCACAGCAGCTCTATGTTGTCTGCCTCATCTGAAGGGAAGAGTGGAACGTGGCGGTGAAAGAGCCTGTGTTATGATAGCCTTATGACTGTGTTTATTATAACTGCCCCTAATCCACTTTTAATGAGCCCTGCCCTTAATACGCGAGCCGTCTGCACATGGGATGAACACTTTATTGAGCCGGAGCATGACGGCAACGAACCAATTCGTCCAAACGAGGGACGCGGCACACTGCCACAGTACAGGACTTTCCAGCCATCTCAATCGCTGTATAAAATTTATCTTTAGTTTTAGTGTGGTGCATCATTTTCATGACTACTGTTGTTAAAGGGGGGGGGTCTACAATTTAATGCTAAGAATTGTACATTGTGTACGGACGGGGCTGAACCATTCAAGGAATTCAAATCAACATCGTAGAATGCACTTTTCAAAATTTGGATGGGGGAAATGCTTCATTTCAGTCGGTCGGTAGACTTTTGACATACACATACGTTTACGTATAAGTTTGGTGCTGCAGAAGTGCAGTCCACATCTTTACACATCATTGTTTTACGGAACATGAAAAGTTGAAGCGATAAAGCCACAGATTTGTTTGCATAATTGTTGATATCTGATGATGGACTGATTCATGTTGCCGCCACACTCGAATTTTGTGACGTTGTAGCGTTTTCTAAACTGTTCTTAATAAGGTTGTATGACTGCACTACAGGAATCCTATCGACAAGTGATGAAGATGAGGCCGAAAGACTTATGGAAAAGGCTAATGGTGAAGTTTCGGGGAGAAGAAGGACTTGATTATGGAGGAGTGGCCAGGTAGGAAAGTTATAAAAGTGCAATCCGGATTCAGCCTTGCTGTGAATATCGAGACATTCCCAAGTGATTGACACCCCCTCAAAACCGTTCAGAATTGCCACCATAAGCCGCAAGATGCTGGCAAAAGCACTATTTTTGTCTAAATGAAGCACCTGAACTCACTTCAATATCATTTCTTGGCCCCAAGATGACAAAGCAATACTACTGGTGTTTCAGATTGAGCACAAAAACCGCAAATCGGTAGTAAGGAGGGAGAGAGAGGTTAAAAAAATAAATAAATAATACTCCTCTGTGAAGAGGCTAATTTGAGAATGCTGAACGGCAAAGATGCAGGAGTTCTCTGTGCAGTATTTTGGTCAACTTTTTTTTTCTTTGTTTGATCTCTGTCCAGGGAGTGGCTCTATCTGCTTTCACATGAGATGTTGAACCCGTACTATGGCCTGTTCCAGTACTCCCGTGATGACATCTACACGCTGCAGATTAACCCAGACTCTGCAGTCAACCCCGTGAGTCATATGCAAAGCGGCAGTCAAAAGTAATGGCTTCTGTTGCCATAAAGAAGATGGTGGTTGAATACCCTTCAGTGCCATTGCAACATAGGAGCACGTTCCATGCGTAAATCATTTATTCAAGTCGCACGTGTCCTCTTGGTCTAGGAGCACTTGTCGTACTTCCACTTTGTGGGGCGTATCATGGGGATGGCAGTGTTCCATGGCCACTACATTGATGGAGGCTTTACTTTACCCTTCTACAAACAACTGCTCGGTAAACCCATTACCCTGGACGACATGGAGTCCGTCGACCCGGACCTGCACAACAGTCTCGTCTGGATCCTGTATGTACAAGACACGCTTTTGTTGAAAAAAATCTCTCTCTGAGGCTTTTGTATGTTTCATTGAGATGTTCCAAAAAAAAAAAAAAAAAAAAAGAAGAAATGTTCAGTCCAACTCACCCACAAATAACGAACAAACAAGTTTGATATTATGAACCAAAAGACTTGATCGGGCCTGGTTGCTGCATGACAGCACCCCCTAGCTTTTATTGTCGAGCAAAGCTGAAGGACTCAGAGGATGGATTTTTATGTTCTATGTTTTGAGTTTTTTGCATTAATCTTGGAGGGATACGTATCGCATTCAAACTAAGTGCTCATCTGTACTCCTCTTTGTATTTCGACCACGAATAAAAGCCATCAATAGCAAGACGATGTCGTTCAAAAGCACGCTATCAAGATACTGTCTCTAAAATGGCATCAGCGGAAAACCTGCCACAAAATCACTTGTCTCAATCCAGGCAAAAGGAAGCCGTTTCTTCCAGAGTTTTGATATAATATTGAAAATGGATTCTTTCTTCTCTGTGATTATGTTTTGCCCATTTATTTTATTTATTTATTTTTACAAATCCTGGATTGACTTGAAATGGTCATTTAACCTGTCATGACTCCTCAGGGACAACGACATCACAGGCGTGCTGGACCACACCTTCTGTGTAGAACACAATGCCTACGGAGAGATCATCCAGCATGAGCTCAAGCCGAATGGGAAAAGTATCTCCGTAACGCAGGACACAAAGAAAGAGTATGTCCGCCTGTACGTCAACTGGCGCTTTCTGCGGGGCATCGAGGCTCAGTTCCTCGCTCTGCAGAAGGGCTTCAACGAAGTCATCCCCCAACACCTGTTGAAGTCTTTCGATGAGAAAGAGCTCGAGGTACTTTCCCTTTGTCATGTCAGTTTGATTCAGGAGGAGTGGTACAGTCATACAGACACAAACAAGAAAGGAGAGTCAGCATGACTCTCAAATATAAGCTCCGATATTAGTCGTTTTTCACGGAGGATAAAGAATATCCACCCGAGTATTGTGATATGGTCTGTCTGCACATGTTGTTCCACGTTTGGTGTTCAAATATTAGTTGCTTAAATATTTACATCACCATGACTGTCAATGCTATTTGTTAGCCCCTGTGAGGCATTTTCCATGAAGTATTAGCATCAAGCTACCGGTGGCGTTCCGAAGGCGAAATGATTTGGTTGTTGTGAACACACAATGTGTAATGGTCTTTGTTTTATGTTTAGCTTGACAGTCAACTTGAAGTGGGAGTGACATTCTCCAATCAGTTGGATCATTTGCATCTTAACTGTACTTTGAAATAATGTGTTGCTCAAGCCAGCTTTTTATTTTACGCTGGACGATCCAATCAGGTTCCGCATGTGTACATGATATTGTAGCCTGTGAGCTCATACTTCCGAAATGAACATGTTCCTTTCTTCGTTCCGCAGCTGATCGTATGTGGCCTGGGTAAAATCGACATCAATGACTGGAAGTCCAACACGCGGCTTAAACATTGCACTCCCGACAGTAACATTGTCAAGTGGTTCTGGAAAGCCGTGGAGTCTTTCGACGAAGAGCGAAGAGCCCGCCTGCTGCAATTCGTCACGGGTTCTTCCAGGGTTCCACTGCAGGGCTTCAAGGCCCTCCAAGGTAAAGCAACACTAATGAGGAGAAGATGGGAGTGCTTGTTGAAAGACAGCGTCACCTTTGAATCGGCAACAGAGGGGCTCTGCTGGCAGATAGTGCCGCAGTCAGACAAAGCGCTCAGTCATCGGGAGGACACTTGGAGCTCTTGTTATCTCATGGGCAGCCAATAATGTTTACCTTTTTTTTTCCGGGGCTAAAACTCGAAAGAGAATGAAAAACCAAAACTTTCCCTGCAAATATTAACTTGCTGCAGTTTTTATCGGTGACCTTGCACTGATTGTGATAAATGGACGTATTGCTGCCATCATGGGACCAGCTTAATGGCAGCCTCTGCTCATCTGGCCTGAGTGTTGCATCCCACTAATTAATTTTTGTTGGCCTCCTGTCCTTGAATGACTCTGAAAAGTCATTCCGAACTATTCAATCCCACCTCATACATCATGGCCTCCTGTCCAATAATCATGCCGCTTTTTGTCTCATGTATGCCAGCTTCACACATGGCTCGTGTGTCCCACATCAAAACGGATCAATTGATGAATTAGTAAACAATGATAAATGTGGCATTAATTGACCAAGGCTTGCCGCAGAAGCCGACTCTTCACATTGGGCCCAGCATCACTACAACTACAGCTCAAAACACGTCTGTATATCTCTAATAATGGTGCAAATGTGGACTGTAGAAGCGAGTGTCCGCTTGTCGATTTTGACTGAAGTGTTCTTTTATTTTCCTTGAATGTAGGTGCTGCTGGCCCACGGCTCTTCACCATACACCAGATTGATGCCAACACCAACAACCTCCCCAAAGCCCACACGTGGTGAGAAAAATGTTTGAGAAATATTTTTGGAGGTGCTGCGACACCAGTGCCTTCTACAGCAAAAGTCATGAAAAAGACAAACAACTTACTTGGTGCTATGGAATAAATGCTCACGCGGCTTGAAATGTCTGTTGTTTGACTCAGTACTCGTTGGTCTCCATTTCCTTGAACTTCTTCATGTTTCTTAACACTAATCATCTTCTCCTATTTTTACAGTTTCAATCGGATCGACATTCCTCCGTACGAAAGCTATGACAAACTATATGACAAGTTGCTCACCGCCATCGAGGAGACGTGTGGCTTTGCCGTGGAGTGACTCTGCGATGAGCCGCAGTGCAACAAACAGCTCAAGTCGCATGGTTTGGCGCTGATCCCGCCCCTTTTTTTTTTTTTTTTTTACACACACA
>CAAKHF010024154.1:23132-33280 GCA_901007745.1 Hippocampus kuda | reverse complement strand
GTGTGGGGGGGGGGGGGGGGTCGTTTTTACTGCTTGTTGGATCAGAATCTTGACCCAAATCCTCAACCAAAATTTGCTACATATCAAATCGCATGGCATTGGTTTGGTCATTTTGAGACCCAGCACTGGGTTAGCCATTTCACCCAATTTGAGTTACTTTTGTTTTGACTCTCAAGTTTTAAGAGTGTATTTGACTGGCTTGAGACCAGTCCAGGGTGACCCCATCTCCTGCCTAGACTGAACTGGGACAGGCTCCAGCTCACAAAAAAATGAATGGACTCCATAATTTATTCCTGGGAGAGGAATCAACCTTACAGGAGATTTTGGATGATGTATTTTTTTTTCAGCACAATAAAAAGGAAAAACCAACCAACATGTGACACCTAGTGAACTCTGTGTTACATTTGAGTCCATTTTAACACATGAAGACAAGCCCGACTTCAAAACAGAAATGTAACCTTTTGTATTGTGCCTGCAAACAGGGGAAGGTGGTGGGGGTGGGGGGAAGTAACAATGATTGCAGTTTTTTCAAAAAGCCGCCAGAGGGCGTCATCGGTCAGTTAGTCAAGTTCGGGCTGTCAGTCTTGACTTGCGTGTGGAGATTCTTCTCCACGTCGTATGTGAGAGGCCTGCCTGTCAATCGATGGAGGGATAGTCTGAAATAGAATTGATTATTGATTATTATATATATACATTATGGATGCCCGAATGCTTCACTACGAATCAGTGGATGTGCAGAGCCATTTCTCCTGTTAGCCAGTCACTGAAAAAAAACTTCTTTTTTGGCTAAAGATCTCACATGCATAATTGTCATGATGACGAATGAAAGAAAAAGTCATAAAAGTCGTACAAAATAGGATTCATATTTTGATGAATTTTCAAGAGTCTCTCAAAGGTTCGAGGCCATTGAACGTATTTCTTCTTCAAAAAGCACAACCTGAAATGACATTAAAAAATACAGTGAGAAGCATAATGACTTCTTTTTTAGGGGGACTATCACATGGAATGTAAAACTTGAACATGCTTGAGATTGGCCAACGACGATTCCAGGTTGTGCCACGCCTTTCACTCAAAGTCAGCAGGAACAGGCTCATGTTCATCCGAGATGCAAATGAGAAAAAGTTTTTCAGATGTGGATGGATGGATTGGAAATGAATACATAAACAAAGAGCAAAGTGATACTTTTTTTTAAGTAATTGCTTCATATTTCAGATGAACAAGAAAAAAAATCACAAAACCAATTATGTTTAATCATCATTTGCTTGACCCTTACCGACTGTTCATTTCCCATACCCTGATAGTCGACATTAAATAATGAACTATGGAGTTTTTCAAAATACATTATGTATGTATGTTCCTTCTTGCTTTCTCTTCCATCGTTTTGAGATTCACCCACGACTCTTCAAAGACCAACGGGTGCATGTTTCTGCGGGAAGCTGTACAAAAAGTGTTTTAACTTCCCTCTTGAACACTGTAACCGCTCTCCCAGAAAAAAATATATATTTATGGCGTGTACAGTTTTGCCACTTCAAGATTACCCCTCCCCCCGCCCCCTAAGTTTCCCTTCATTTTATAATAATAATAATAATAATAATACTAATAATAATAATAATACATTTTATTTATAAGCGCCTTTCAAGACACCCAAGGACACTTTACAATACACTTTACACACACTAGTCAGTCTAAAATCCATTTTAGAAAAGAGTCAGTTTACACAAACTCTATAGCACCTGTACAAAAAGAATATTGGCAATTTTTCTTCATTTTGGATCACTTTCGGAAGAATCATCAAACTTCAGGGTAACAGTATAACTTTTACAGTCAGCTGTATATTGCTCTCAAACGTCAACACGGCTCCAGTTTAACCCGAGCAGTAACGCATAAACAGAAGTACAGTCTACATAATTCAACATTTCTGATGAATGTGCATCATCTACGTTCCCACCTTTCAGAACATTTCCCAAAGGATCAAATCAAATATGCCTTATTAGCTGATAATGACAATCACTGGCACACGCGCTGGCTGCGTCTGTGCACTTGCTGCGCGCCCCCCCCCCCCCCCCCCCCCCCCCCCCAACTCCCACCCCCTTGCTACTCATCGTGCGAGTTGGAGGTGGGATGCTCTCAGGCAGCTCTCGGCAGTCTGCGCCTCGCCTCCAACATGAGGCGCGCACCGCTGCTATTTGGCCTCGCCCCCCTTCGAGAGCAAAGAAAAAGCCACGTCACCGATAGGTTGACATCCATCCCAGCCGCCCCTCCCCTCCGACTTCGATCGTCATCGCGGTCAACTGCTTGAAGCCAGGCGTGCTGCAAACAGGTGTTCGCCGGTGCGGCTGCACGTTGGAGCCTCGCTGGGCAGGAGAGCGCGTGCAGCTGCAGGATGATGCGAAGGAGCTTCAGAGAACATTTGCGGAGAAAATGATGTGGCTGGCGGGAGAAAGTCTTTGTCAGGATCTACTATGGAACGCTTTCTAGGAGAAGTCAATTCCTGACTTGTATATTTTCTGTTTTGATCCGGATCTCATTTGACTGCTTCACTGATATTTATTGAGCAAGCAGTGGGACCACCATCCCCGCTTGTGAATTGGACTCAAGACAAGAGCTGGTGTGTGTTATCATCCGGCTGCCAAAGTGGCAATGGCCGCAGCCATCGCCAGCTCCCTCATTAGGCAGAAAAGGCAGGCGAGGGAGCGGGAAAAGTCGAATGCCTGCCGCTGTGTCAGCAGCCCCAATAAGAGCAAAGGAAGCGGCGACAAGCCCAGCCGACTCAACGTGTTCTCGCGGGTCAAACTCTTCGGCTCCAAGAAGAGGCGCAGGAGACGGCCAGGTCTGTTGCGTAACATTTTCCTCAGCTAGCGGGGCAAACGTGAAATAGGATTCATTTATATGTGCGATGAATTACCCTGACAAAGTTGGGAGCAAAATAAGGGGAATCCCATCTGGTGTTAAGTGTCGGCTTTGCTTCCTTGCCTCAGTAGAGGGACACTTTCAAGTGATGCCTCATTTGTCACATTTTGTCTACGTATTGAAAAAAAAATCACACTGTTTACAACATGTTTAAGTACTTCATAGGCTGAATGTGTTGTCGTAATTTTGAAAATATTTCATTCTTTGTTTTGGATGATTTAAGAAAGAAACAAGATCATTATTTTAGCATAGCAGTAGCTTTACTCTGGCCATGTTTCCCAACTTTTATTGGGCCAATCTATAAAGTAAACTTAACATTCCCAAAAAAAATCTCATGTCATCCAATTAAAGAATACATACCAAACTCCTCATGAACTGGTTTCAATTTACTGACAAACGTACTAACTCAATATGAAAGCTTTGGTTGAACAAAAAGCGGATCATAGAACTCATATCTAACAAGAAATAGTTACGTAGTAAACAAATATTACTTTGGACAATTTGTTGGGGATCACGGCCGTAAGACATTCCTGCAGAATTGAAAGAAAAACAATACAAAAGTCGTATCTACAAATATGTCTTTGCAGAGACATTAAGGTCTGACATTAACAGTGACCCGCTGGCCCGGGGGCCAACATGTGACTGTATCGGGCCACCTGAAGTTTACTGATGCTGGCCACCACAAGTTGGCTCACGGTGGCCCGAAACATCCGCAACCGAAAAAAAAAAACGCTTAATGTGGGACCCGATTATATTTCATGATTTCCAATGTAAGTCATCAGAAAGAATAACATAACCTAGCCAAAATATTTTTTCTCAGTATGCCAGGATAATAAACATATTTTAATGGGGAAATTGTGCCATGGGCCAATGCAAACTAGGTTGGACTTTGGGGCATAGTTCCAAAAGAAAAGAAAAAAAAATATTAGAAAAGGCCAGTACCGGCCATTTTATTTCGGTTTAATCAGATGTAAATGGTGGTAGGTGTGTGCTGACTCCCATTTAACATGAGCTTTGAATGTGACTTGTTCATTCTGAACTCAGCTACACCACAATTATAAGAGGGTGTGCATACTTGTGCAACCACATTCATTTGAGTTTATTCAAACTTCCTCTCACACTTTTTCAGAAGGTCATACAGGTTGTCAGTAACATTAATGGTGGAAAAAGGTTTTAAATTGTTTATCTTGGTCTTAGTTTGGATGTCACAAAAACCCGGCGTTTGAACAGGGTTGTGTGTAAACTTTTTAGATGCACTCCATTCACTGTGTTTTTAAACACAGATCTCATGGAACTCAAAAAGAGAGGCAGAAAAAATGTGCCCATTTACATTGACATTGCTTTAGAAAGTGAATCTAGTTCCATTTCTAGTCCACTTCACAGGTGAAACCACTTTGAGATGGAAATGCAACATAATGAGACCTGAACCGGAACCACTTTCCGTTCACGTTGCTAATGTTAACAAGTGAACCGCTCCATTCACTTCAAGCCTTACATGTTGTTTGTATTCATATCTGACTGAAAATTGCTGACTCATCACCCCAAGTTTGTTTACCCAGAGCGTGAGAACACTCCTCCAACTCGAGTACTTCTTTCAATCGCATCTCATAGAATCAATCTGTATGCATCTGTGACCGGGATAGGATCGCAAGAAAGCTTTTGGTCAGATGGGAGTATCAGTGAGATGAAAGGGCTGCTTAACAGCACCAGGCGGCTTCTTGTCTCTTGCGCCGATGCCCTCGCAAATGAAATGTTGCTTTGGTGACTACGAAGGTGAAAATGAAGAGTCATCACAACATATACACAAAAGCGTTCTCACATATTCCCTGCTCGTGTCCAAAACCCGATCCCCTTCTTCTGTTTTCCGCAGAGCCCCAGCTGAAGGGGATCGTGACCAAGCTGTACAGTCGACAGGGTTTCCACCTGCAGCTGCAGGCAGACGGAACCATTGATGGAACCAAGGAGGAGGACAACGGCTTCAGTAAGTCGCAGAGGAACACGATGGCAACATGCTGACTGTGCAACTCACACTCAAATCGCTCAATAGCCTTTGCTTGCTTTTAGTTGTTTTTGAGAAAATATAAAGTACCTACATATCACTTTGTTTCATGAAACCTGATTCAGTGTGCAAACATGGAACATACATGGATAAAATGAAAGTTGACCCAATCTCCAGTTAGTAACATCAGACATGTCAACCGGTAGGAAAAGTAAGATAAAACCTACTTATGATATAAAAATCTTTCTATTTCAGTAACGAATGAGCATCATTGGCATCTCATCAATCAACATATTTTCGACTGTCTTTTGGTTCAAAGCATAGGGCTGAAATCAGCCTCTTAACATATCACCACTTGGTAACTTTGCACGGATGTGTTTTTACTTGTCATGGCTCACGTAGCTGTACACTATCGTCTCCGTGTGTGTGCTCAAACTTTGGAGAAACAGAAATCGCCGTCAGCTCTTAGAATGGCGGCAGACATCCGGCAGCCTCAGAGAGACACTTCCGCATACATGATCTCCTACATACGACGGTAGCTAAACATCACAAAATACACAACATACTGAGATGGTGAGTTTTTTTATATACAGTATTTTTTTTTTAATCTCTACACACGCAAAGTTTTGCTAACCATGCAAGGTGAAAACGGTCAAGTATGTTAGAAAGTTGAAAGCTAGCATGGCGGCGTTAGTTTAGCGTTCTGTGAACCCCCCCTCTTCCCCTCCGCAAATAAAGTAATGACCATTTCAACCGGAGCCTTTGCGATAACAAAATCACACTTTGTCAAATCGCAATTATTTAGAAAATGCAATTCATCGTTCAGCTCGAGTTGGAACCCAACTTTTTTGTTTTGTGGGATATTCATTTGACCCAGCCTTTTGGGTTAAATACAAAACGTTAGGTCGGCCCCTTTTTGACCCCCTTTGGGTTATTTTTGACCCAACTGTTTTTAGAGTCCTGAAATTTCCAGATGGTGCCCCAGTGCAGTTTGTTCGTTCCTGGATAAGCAGATCGGTGGCCCATCGTTGTGGTCCCGCGGAATGGGCTCACTCGATCACTGTCAAAACAGTTGGGCCAAAAATAACCCAATTTGGAAAAAAACAGGGACTGATCCATTACGTGGGTCAATTTGACCCATTACTCTATGTTGTTTTGTACAATGTAACCCAAACTGGATCAAATTGACAAATTGATATATGTTTGAACCGACTTATTTTTAGTGATTTTTTTTTCTTTTTCGTTTTTCTTATTGGGTCACGTGGGAAAGTCTTTGTGTGCAGCTCGCAGTTGTGTAAACCGATACATCCCAATCGCTGCCTCTCCACCCACCTGCTCGTTGTTTTCCAAGACAGATTAAAGAGCATTTCAATGGTAAAGCAACAGCGCAGCCACTTGTCTGCTGCGGCGATAATGCAGCAGCAATGGGCCGCTTATAATTAGCTGTGCTTTTATATCAGTGCACTGTTTAATGAACCTGTCTGAAACATCCACTTTGCCGCCCTGCGATATTGCTGAGGAAAAGGATTTGCAATCTGCACTGAAATAACACCTCGTCCAATCTTCTGCCCAAATGAAATAGCAGCAACTTTTACGATGCAGCGAGCAGCAGGAGTCCCCAATCTCCAAAAGAAAAGAAAGCCATTCAGTTATGCCCGTCCACACCTGCATTTGAAAATAAATAAATAAATAAAAACTGGCCCCCGCAAAAGTTGTCAGGAGCAAATTAAAGAGTGTTGCTTGAATTGGAAAAAAAGACAGAGTGAATCTCTTTGCGGGACTCCAAAAATAGCGTTGTTAGGTGCTGGGTGCGCTTGTCTCCATGGTGACGGGGAGTGCAGTCCTCTTGGAGCTATTGGTGTCTTGTGATGGTGGGAGAGGACCTACTCAAACGCACACGCACGTACAAGCAAGAAGAAGGCCTTGATCCTTGTTATCGTGACTCCCTTGATTTAGCTAGAACAAAGTCAGGAAGTGCAAATTATATCCCAATATAGCCCATCAATTTAGTTAAAAACAGAAGTATTTGTGGAAGTGGTAGGTATCTGGGGAAGTGGCAGTTAAACATCCCAAAAATCCAGATGCAAGTCATGGTGAGAAGCAAGTTGTCTATTACACGTGCTTTAACCAAATGTGAGGGTAGAAATAAGTCTTATGTCAAGATTTTAACAGAGGTAGGACATTCCAGAGTACCGAAGCCCAGAGTGGATGCCCTAGAATCCAATTCTGATTCAAATTGATTTCATTACAGAGTGTGATTCTTTCATTTAACACAATACTTATTTGCAAACATGCATCCATCCCATCCATCCATTTTCTGATCCGCTTTATCCTCACAAGGGTCGCGGGGCGTACTGGAGCTTATCTCAGCTGTCTTTGGACAGGGGAACACCCTGAACTAGTTCCCAGTCAATCGCAGGGCACACGTAGACAACTATCCACACTCACGCTCACACTGAGGGACAATTTATAGTGTTCCATGAACCTGCCACGATGTTTTTGGAATGTGGAAGGAAACCGGAGTACCCCGAGAAAACCCACACAGGCGTAGGGAGAGCATGCAAACTCCACACAGGAAGGCCAGAGCCGGAATCAAACCCGGTACCTCTGCATTGTGAGGCCGATGGGCGAACCACTCTCTCACCGCGGGCTGCCCTTCCAAACATGCATGGGAACACTTGAACTCAATTTGTAGGCTAACGCAACATGCGACCCCATCAACCTGAAGAGTCCAGCTTTACTTTTAGCCAATTGGAAGCCAAAAAAAACCCCCTCATGTCTGGAAAAGACGAAAGTTTTGTCTTTATACTGCAGCAGTTGTGTTTTATATATGCTTAATGCTAAGAAAACGTAGACATTTTCTTTCAAGGGAGAGAGGTGTTCAGGTGCCGTCGACTTGTTTCATACACCTAATCAGGAGCTATTGAGTGCACCTGGGTCCATCTGCCACACCTGGTGACAATCAGAACAGATGAAAAAAATATTTTTTCCCTCCTGTAGTTGGTTGTGTGTCTTCAGGGAGTCGACGTCATTAATTGGCCCTGTGAGTTGATGTGTTCACATGTTTGTCTTTTTTAGTGTGTGAAGAAGTTTGCTTATCTCCAACTTCTACCAATTTGTCAATTTTGTATTGCGGCGCAGTTAGAGTGTAGAGGTGGGAGGAGGTAGAAATATTTTGGGGATATGAGGTAACAGTCCTTGATCTCCTCATTCAATGGATACTTCTAGTAAAGATGATGTCACAACATTGCTGCACGTATGGAATTAAGTGTCTGCAGATTTACAAGTGATGTCAGTAGTCTCCTGTTGCATTCTCTCCTGGACTTTTGATGGAGTACAGGTCAGATGTATGTGGATGAATGTTCACACTGCGGACACATCACAGACTTACCCTATTTATATCCACATACGAAAGAAGTCCAGGTTGGTTTTGAAAAATAAAATCGAAAAAAATTTTACTGTTCGCTCTGCATGAAAAAATCAAATATGTGTTCTGTCCGAAAAAAAAAAAAAATTGGAATTGAGCTGCAGTATGAACATTGATTTTGATTGCCAACGATTGGAGTCTGCTGTGTTCACTCCCACAATGTTGCAGACGACCATTTTAGTTTTTTAATACGTCAGCTTGCACGCAACTGTAAAATTACCAGAATCCAGTACAACTCTCCTCCACGCACATGTAGGCTGCGCCTCACGCTAGACTTATGCTGGTCACGAAAAGCGATCCCAGAGACTTCATTCACTCCAGTCAACCTGTATTTTTCAACACTTGGTGCGTTTCTTTACAAATAATGTTATCTCCTAAGTTGTGTGTCAAATAAAAATGTAAAGAAATATAAATACAAGCTAAAACATTGATCTCTTGTCACATTTTTGTCCAATGCAAATAGTTTTTGTCTTCCGCAGAATGTTAAAAGTGGCATCACTTTTCCAGTGCTCTTGGAGAGGACCGTATATACAGTACTATTCAAATTTGTTGTGGCATCTAAAAGCATTATAGAAGGAACACAAAAACACAAAGTGGTTTTGAGATGTTCAAGAAATGGCTCAGATGTTCCACAGGGAAAAAAGAACATACATTGGTGAATTTGTGAATGTCAAACCAAATAGATGTGGGTTTTTTTTTTTTTTTCATAGAAACGGCGGCATGATAGTTCGCCACAGACAAGACTACAACTTATTTGGAAGAGGATGATTGGTTGGAATACATATGCATGCACTTTGTGAGTTTGTGGCGCCGGAGGATGGAAATTGCTGAAGTATGAAACTTGAAGACAGACTTGGGCAATCAACCCAACCATGTGTCCTTCAGTCCCCCCCTCAGCAATCTCTTCACTGGCAAAGGTCAGCGTATAGTTAGAGTCCCGCACCGGCTCCCCTCCTTCAGGGTTCTTGGGTGTTTTCCAGGAGCCAGGAAATAATTGGGCTCCCCCGTCTTGAGATTGAGCGGCTGGTAATCCATGTGAACTGAAGAGGACTGATTGTGTGCGTGCGTGTGTTGCAACATGAGCGGCGTAACCTCAGTGAGGAGGAGGGCATTTATAAAAAGACTCCTCGTTGAGAGATGTTGACATGTTACGCGTATGACAGAAGAGAAAACGGGAAGAAAACATGCTTCCGCTATTAAGGGAAGGTCGATTTCTTACACGCCAACATTGGTACAGTGGAATACTCTCTAAAAGTACAATTTGTCACAATTCAAGGCTCACTCCCCGTCCGTGATAAATAACAGTGGGGTGGGGCTAGGAGGGGGGGTGCTTAAAGAGTCAAAGCCAACCCCTAATTATAAATTATTCATTTCCTGTTTGGAAAAAGTGTGCCTTTTGCCTGACTCATGTATTTTTCCGGTCTGCTTTCAATTCCATTTACCTCACAATTGTGCAATCGTGCGGTGTCGTGACCATCGCAGTGGTGCCCCTCAGGAGCAATCGGGTCTTCGTATCTTGCTCGAGTCCAGTTGGACGTGCAGACAGGCCAAGAGACGGGTATCGAACCCCTCGGCTCGCCAAGACTTGACAGTTGACAAGCTAGTGCAGCTTGGTGGTGTCCTGCACCGTTTAGGTGATAAGGATGAATGTAATGGCCCATCTAAAAAGCTGCTGCGGTGCACTTTACTCAGAGGCGTCTAAAGACAGAGACCATTCTCAGGACATGCTGTGACCTACACCGCAACTGATATGAGACGTGGGAATGGACAGTGGAACACATAGTCTTGAGTTAAAAACAATGAATTTAATAG
>CAAKHF010024154.1:9084-22021 GCA_901007745.1 Hippocampus kuda | reverse complement strand
TTTTTTTTTTTTTTTTGGGGGGGGGGGGGGGAGGTTGTCTTTGTGGTGAATATCCCCATTCCAGGTGAGAGTTTGAGGGAAATGATGCTGTTTTAATCACGTGGCTACACTTTCGGACATATTTCTACTAAACTGTGATAACTGTAATCACATTTCAACCATGTATAGGAGATGTACATATTTTTTTCAGTATTTTGAGGAAGAACGTGTCGCAAATTAACATTTTTTTTGTGTGTGTTCAGAGGTGTTTTTTTTGTTTTGTTTTAGAAAAACAAAACTCATGGTGCGACTGTTATATCATTGCTGAGAGCAGCACTGTTTTGGGAGCGTTTCCAGAAAAGAACCCACGGCAGTGAAGTTTCACTGTTTGTTGTCTGCATTAGCAAAGACTATTGGTGGTGTTTTGTTTCCTTCTACTTTTCTACTCCCTGCCAGCATTTTATGGAACACAGACGCTCTGATACAACACAAGGCTGATATTAATTAGATGTACCTCATTGACCAGCGAGGCTGCTGCTGCCGTCGGCTCTCTCAGCTTGCACGCATCACACTCTACGTGACATAAACCTTGTACACGAAAGTGTGCGCGGGTCAGCGTCTACAATGCAAAAGGAGGATTTGCTGTCTCTTTAATGTGTTCGTTTTGAACTAGGTTGGTTGTCATTTTGTGAATATGCGTCCCAAATCATTAAAACCCAAGTCAATAGTAATGTGTGCATGACACTTTTTGAAGCTTCAGCAGCACCTTTTACGTTCAGGGTCATAAACCAGCGACATGCAATAAAGTCTTTAATGATGCCTTTTAAAGCACGAGTAAGCAGTAGTTGTATTTGCATTGGCCTCGGGGCTGTGAAGTGTAATTTGATTTTATACTGCTATTGTAAATCCAGATTGACTACAGTGATTGCATGTTGAAATTAGTTTGATACTCGCTTGCTACTAAACTATGAAAGACATACTCTGTTTACTTGCTGGCCATGAAAGGATTTTTTTTTTCTTCCCGTTTTTGCCATTATGCTCCTTTATTTGTCCGCAAATGACACTTCAACAATTTCGCACAAGGGCATACAGTGGTACCTCTATTAACGCCCGTCTCTGCATACGAAAGTTACGAAACACCTCAACAGAAAAATATTGCCTCTTGTTCCGAAAGAAATTTCAAGATATAAAAGGTAAAAATACATTATGACCTGAAACCTCCGAGTTTCCTGAACGCAACATACTTATAGCTGCTCTACCATTGGCTATCACCTAGCATCTTCCTGGCATCCCATTGGCTAAAACGGACCCCTACCGAATGCATCTGTGTGTGTAGCTAGATAAATATGTGTCTATGCAGCATCCTCAACATTCGGCCCTTGGGCCATGAGGCGTTAAGTTTGACGTAAATGTGAATCACCCAGAAAAAGTATTACCAGTCGTGCAATCGCTCATTATGCTGTTTGCCTTGGACATTTTCGAAGGATTGTTAAGAGCCGACAAAAGCAAACGTCCTTGGATCAATTCGTGACAAAACGCCAAGCAAAAATCACTTCTGAGAGAGAACATGAACTAAAGAGGATAAAAAAAAACAATGAGGACGCAGTTAAAAATTAAATGACCATCATTTTTATTCTTTATTCTTTGTTTCTTACATTATGCACAACCCTCATCTATTGTGCAATAATCAAATTTATAACATGTGTTTGCCGCATATTTTGATGCATTTTTATGCTTTAAAAAACATTCATGTCTGAATTTTGGGGGAGCTTGGAACGGATTAGGGCATTTACATGGAAAACGCGTCTCTATTTACAAAATTTTCTCGTTAAGAAATTTCTTCCAGAACCAATTAATTTCGAGGGTAGAGGTACCACTGTATTTTAAAAAGTAGGATGACTTGATATTTTTTGGGGGTGTCTGAAGAATATATAAAATGCATTTTTTTTTTGCATTGGTTTTTAAAGGATGAAGATAACCTGAACTGGAAACTTCGATCGAAGTCCATCACATGTGCTCTATTTGCTTTTCTTGTGTTTCTCTCCAGCGATGTTCAACCTTATCCCCGTCGGCCTGCGAGTGGTGGCCATCCAAGGGGTGCAGACCAAACTCTACCTGGCTATGAACAGTGAGGGCTACCTGTACACTTCGGTGAGTGTCCGTCCAAATGCACCATTTGTTGTTGGGACTGAAAACAGGTTGCGTTCGAGGACATCTGCTGCTTGGCGTCAACTATACTCTCCTTCGGACAGTTTTACAAATTAACATACTGTACGTCACGCAGGACTGACAGATGGACTTTATTGCGCGTCGGGCTGTTAAATGTCGTCTGCCGTTATTAGCACAGCCAGGCTAATGAGATCAGACGTTCTGTGCTCACGCTGCGTTGGCGTTTGTCCCTTGAACAACGTGGCAGCAGCTGCTGCTGCGTGTTGTCGTATACAATGTTTAAGAAGCCAAAGTGGAATATTCCAAAAATATTTTTTATTGCGTTGACTTTGATTAGGGAACGCTTTTTCAACTGGATTAAAAAAAAACAAAACAAAACAAAACAAAACAGCAGCAAGTGACGACTCAGAGCCTCTCCCTGTATTTTCAGTTTCAGCACGTGTAACGCGTTCGTCCAGATTTTAAACTGTCATTTCATTTTTAAATTGCGACATGATTGCTTCCATATTTTGTCCCCGTGAGGTGGAAACCTTTAATATCCAAATATATGGTCATGTTTAAATTTTTGCATTGATACTGTTGGTGAGTCTCAGTGTTGTCTCGGTGCCTCGTGCCTCACTCTCCATGCTCATTATGTCACCTCAAGATTGAAAGTCTGGATTTTTTAATTTTTATTTTTTTTATGTTTGATACACATAAGCTCGTTAGCCTGTTTGGTTAAAAATTAATCGCTGTGATTCTCCAGTGAAGAAGGTTCAGGTCAGCCAGGAAGGTATGTTTGTGTGCAAATTCATTTCTATTTTTTTTATGCTGCTTTGCAAGATTATTATAGTTAACGAAAACTAACAAAATTAGAATTGCCAAAACATGTTCACTTGACAAAATACCATAAAAGCAATTTGTATTTATTGATTTATTTTTTAAACGAAAACTAACTTGAAACTGCGTCTTTTGTTTATAAAATAAACTATGACTAACTATAATTATCACAAAAACATTCCTCGTTTTTTTTCTTTGTCAATTAAGATCACACATGAGGTTTCAGGAAAGTTCCAATTGTTGTGAAAATTGTAGTTAACTCAAGTGAAGCTTTTTCCAGAAAATATAAATGAACAAAGTTGCTCTCAAAATTCATTTACACTAACCAACTTAAAATCTAAAGTCAAAATGAAACAAAAACCAACTGGAATGAACTCCAAAATTATTAACCTTGCTGTGTAATTAGCTTGTCTTGTTATTTATTTCCTATCTCATGGCTCTGAGACCTTCAAGAATGAGTTTTACGTTGATGCAACAAGTCATTTCCTTTTTTTTTTTTTTTTTTTTTTTTTTTTTTTTAAATTAAAGGCTTTTTGACCATTTGAGGGGTCCGCATGAGCACAGACTTTGTGGACGGCCGTCATCGGTAACAAAAATGCTCGCGATATCGCGACGTGATTAAAACTGGCAATTTGGGAATTTTAGAAAGAAACATCCAGATTTGTTTTCATGGGCTGCATAAAATCATGTGGCAGGCCAGATCTGAAGCCCGGGCCTTAAATTTAACACCTGAGCTTTTTGGTTGCCGTGTTTGAAAATGTCTGGCATTGAATAGGCGCAATGATCGAAAATGGAACGATGTCAATAGTTTGCTGTCAACTTGGTAACCAAGGCAGCGCTTATTTTTAATGAAACATGCGACCTTATGAAAAAAAAAATCCATTGCGGGCCACTGAGGAGTCAGGCAGGCTGGCTGTGCACCCAGGAGGGTTGGGGGGGGACGAGACACAACACAAAAATGCACTTGACAGACAATCCTCGTAGTCAAATTAGTAAAGATTGTTCTGCACGCCTAAAGGTCTCACTTGGCAGCGTCAATCTTATACTGAAACAAACAAGCACATTTACCTTGTTTTGTTTCTCTTCTATTTCCAGGAAATTGTTGCCTTCAGGCCCCCCACCCCACTTCCCCACACATCCCTGACCTTCTCACTCTTGGGTGTAAATGCAATTTGGCCTCTGGCAGTCATTCGATTGGAGTCACTTGCATTTAAAAGTTAAATGTTGTAGAAGTAAAGCAATTAAATCCAAGGTAGTGCAAAAGTGTCTGTGAGCTAATGACACTACGGCACATTTATTCAAGACTTTACAATTGTGAGCAATTGCTTGACAAATTAGCACACCAGTGGGGAAAATATCACGCTAATCGCTACAGACTACACAATCTTAACCCCCCTCCCGTACTCCACAGTGACATACTGTATTCACATCTCAGCACTCCAGGAGTCCATGGCTCCCAGTGAGGAAGATTCAATAATATTTGCTGAGTGTATCAATAAAACAACGTATGCAGCATAATGTAAGATTAATGAGATGAAAATGCGAGCAGTGATGAATAAGATTGTTGTTGGGGTTTTTTTCCGCTCTGATTTAGTTTCATTTGTTCAACTTTGTACTACGGACTAGTTTTACAAATGACTTAAATGCAGTGGCATCCAAAGCTATGAGCCGTAGGTCATCAGATTGATTGATTTATTTATTTATTTATTCGCGAGTGTCGTATGGTGGCATCAAGCCGTTTCGTGCCATTCCCAATTGAAGTTTAGTGTCACACGTAACATAAAGCAAAGACAATTGTGGATTTAAAAGCAACATATTTTGGTCTTCGGAAAGTCTGCATAGCTTAATGCTGACAAACAATGCAAAACACCATAGACAGGCTCATGAATATTTTCAGTGCGGCGAGGTTGCAACGCTTTAAGCAACGGCTATATTTGAACATAAATGGTGCATCCGCCCAGTACTGAGTTTACTGAGTAACTTACAGTTGCGAAACTCTTCGTTGTTTGTCTGCGTTTCTATTATATTGCACGCACCAGTAGGAGCTGCACTGTATTATTCATGGTGCAAACTGTTTAATTCATTCCGTTCGATTTAATTATCATGATTTGTTTTTGTATATTACATTAATAGACCGTGATTTCCCTCATTAAAAACATAATACAAATGGAGTTTTTTTCCCATATTCTACAGCGCTGTGAAATACTATTTGCCTCCTTTCTTCTGTGCATATTTATCACATACACAGGTTTCAGTTCATCAAACCGATTTTAATATCACATGAACTGATGAACTGAAACCTTTTGTATGCGATACATTTGCAAAGAACACAGAAATCAGGAAGGGGGCAAATACTTTTTCACGGCACTGTAATTTATTGACATGTAACAAAATTAAATATAGGGCAGACTTTGTGACTTAGGCATTGTTAGACTTCTGGAGTTCCGTAGGATTCTGTGCTAAGTCCTCTTAGAATTGCCTCTGGTTCAATTTTGTCAAAAAATGCAAATCCGTCATCTTGACTTGTGAAATACAGAATGCATCTTGACGGTTAAGCTAAAGCAAAGCTAATATTTTGGATCAGGGGCAGATTACATCTGCATAGAGTAGGGTATTATAGAAACGAGACACTGCATATGTAATTGTAAAACACATTTACCAGATAAAAATGAATAATTCACATCAGCACAATTTGTTTTTGGGCCATTTAAAATGGATAAACCTTTTAGCGTCCATGTGTAGCTTACATGCAGCATGTATGTTTTTGGCACATATGCTGTAATCGCATACGTGAAGTAAAAACAGCAAGCGCAGGAGACAACATGAGCCGTGAGAAGAGCGAATGTGTGGGAGAGGTAGAACGCACCATTGGAAATGTATGCATCCATCAGCATCAATGTGTGGGTGAAGAAGCAGCAATTAATATGGATTTCACTTTACTACTGCATTCTCTACCTTTCTACCTAAAAATGCAAACTGATCAGGCTTAATAAGTTTGAGATCTTTCCGTATTTTTGTTTCATTACGAGTTAAGTGGTGCTGAGCGCCCACCTATTTCACGTGGTGTTATTAAGCTCTTGTCATCTTTCAATTACGCTGACTCACCGACGCTCCCGTCTCGCCTGGACCGCAAAATAAAGAGTGAAGCCCTCTAGATAAGAGAGATTGATGCGGTTACGTGGTTCAGCATGACTGTGATGCATGATCACTGTTTGACCAGACCCACTTTGAAATCGAATCCAGTTAAATCCGTCCAAAACATTTGTTTGCATCGCAAGGTAAAATTTAAAAATGTTAATTTAAAATTTGCACTGTGAGGTGGGCGCGCTAAATCAGCGGTGTCAAACTCATTTATGTCACGGGCCACATTGTAGTTACTGTTTCCCTTTGAGGGCTGTTCTGACTTTGAAACCAAAAAAGAATAACGATTTACTCAACTATTGTTGAACCCTTTCATGGACAGCAGTTACTAGAGTGGACAGCTTATGTTGTCAGGTTACAGGGTGCACAAAAGGGTTAAGTTACTGTAATGAGGGATTAGAAACCAAGAAAATGCTTACAATACTTATCTTACTTATTTCATAGGAGGGTTTGAAATTTTGGTACAGATTTTAGCAAGCATCATGGAAGTTGATGTGTTTGATTTATTTTTGTGGGCCACTTAAAATGATTTGGCGGGCCAGATCAGGCCCCCGGACCTTGAGTTTGACACCAGTGTGCTTAGCAGTCGCCAACTGTGCCGCCCTGGTTGTTATTTTGTTATTTATTTCTTTTTCCGCACCTACAGTTGGAAAGTGATTTACTTATTTTTAAGCCAATGACATAATTACACACATGCGAGAAAATACTTTAATGCACAGGCTAAACATCACCGGAACTGTTAAAAATAACCACCTTCACCTCTGATGATTTTAGTTGTTTGAATATAAAATGTCAGCTCATGAACAAAACGACACTTCCCAACCTTTTCTCGACAGAAAACAAAACATTTATCGAATGATAAGAAACAATTGTAAACAAATGTTCACTCCAGCTGTTTTTTCATTTAATCAACTCAAAAAGACTTTTTTTTGAGAGAGAGAGGGCAAATAGAGAGCAAAAACAGAACGGAGGGGTTGAGCAGCAGACAGCAAGACAACAATGGGCACAGCAGCTTCATCAACAGCAGGAATAGTCCCACGGTGACAACTTGTATTCAACTTTGCATGTCATTTCATACCTTAGCGTTCTTTTTAAACGTTTATTTGGAATGGTTTTAGACCGAAAATTGTTTTGTAGGCTTGGACCCCCTCCCGCCCTTTGTGATACGTACTGTGTGTATTTAGAGCGACGTCAATACAGCCTCCCGACTGCATTCCAAAACAAAAGAGTGCATCGTTGCACTTGAGTAGCCTGGCCTTGTTTTTCCAGTCCTTTTTAAATATGTACTTTGCTCACATCCAGCCCTCTTCAACCATACGAGCTCAATACCTTTGGTAAATAACCATCGCTGTCACGTTCCACTCCAGTGAGCTGTGTCATTTATGCATGTGTTGGCTTGAATGTGGATTGTGTATGTGGGGGTGGGGGGGGGGAGGTTTTTTTTTTCCCTTCAATCTCACCAAAATTCCACTTCCATCCACCACATCTGAGACCTTGAATTGGAAAAAACAGACATAGCAAGGTTTATCTTTCATTGTTTGTCTAGAATTGCACATGGCGCTGATTCCCGTGGCGCGTTTGGTGTCATTTTCTCCTGGATGATGTGGCAGCCCAATGCACACGGGGCGTCGCTCGGCATCGATTTAGATTCGTGTTGTGAAAGATCATCCGAGCAGCCGATATCTCCTCCGAGGAGATCAAATCCATTATGCAAGTATTTCTACTGCTGCTGATTGGATCAGGAAAAACATTACTGGCCAGTGATTATTCCCCAGAAGGGAACATAACGCGGCCTTAGAGTGGATTATAATTGATAGCGTTTTCTTGACAGGACCACAGAATCCTCTTAACGGTTTCCTGCTAAATGCTAATTGTGTGTTAGAGCAGCGCCGGCAATGCAAAAGAAACAGGAAGCGACATTGTAATTGACTTACAATGACTCATACTGCAAGGCTACGTTGGTGCGCCTGCAGTGACCAAAAAGATTCGCGTGTTGGAGAAATGCCGCTGGGCGTTGATGACAACAAGCTAGTGCAGAGGGGGAAAAATAGCGGCAGTAGCCATCAATGAGAGGACAGCAAGTAGGACAGAAAAGGTTGAAAGCGAGCTTCAGGACACTTTTTGCTTCAGTGCATGTGTATGTACGCATGTTGCATTTTTTTCTTAATTAAATGTTTGCTAAGCCCTTTGTTCTAGAGTTGTGCAGTAATAGCCATTTGAAATGATATTGAAGTGTTTTGGGGATTGTAATTTGTGGTACGGAAACGGTTTACACTAATAAGAAAAGCAATAAGAAAAGCAACGGATATTTGAACACAACACTGCAAGCAGGAAATATTTCGATATTCACAGACATATATTCTTTAGCCTTTGCGATGAACAGCTGTAGTTTACTAAGGATCCAAAGACCATCTCCATGTGCAGTACATATATCCATATGCCAGGGGTGTCAAACTCATTTTTGTCGCGGGCCACTTTGGAGTTACGTTTTTCCCTCGGCGTGCCGTTACGACAATCATCTCTTCGCATAACTTGTACACAATCAATTGATGGATGACTAGTTTTGAAATCACTCAAGTCAACTATTTGTTTGTTAAATTAGGTTTAAAGTTTCTTTTTTTTCCAGAAAATGGGCTTTTTTTGGTGAAGTTTCTCTTCAACTCTTGCCTGGCTGACAGTTTGTGCTGTCACTTCAGCCTTCATCGGAGCTGTCACTGCTTCCTTGTGACGTGTCTTAAAAACAGCTATTGGTTTGTTGTTTGTCGTAAACAGGGTAACGAAATTATTGCAAAATCTCAACATCATTTATTACACATGACAATTTCACATTTCAGTACAGATTTTCGCAAGGATCATGCAAGTGGACATGCATAATTTTCTTTCGCGGGCCACATAAAATGATGTGGCGGGCCAGATCTGGCCCCCGGGCCTTGACTTTGACACCTGTGCCATATGCCTTTTTATACTGCCCCCAAATGGCCAAAATCTTTACCACAGAAAGAGCAGGACAATGTCCATTCAGATGAAGCAAAAAATGTTGACTTTTTTTCCAATCTTTTAAATTAAGTCAGTACTGTTTTTTAAGTACGTACAATTTTATCAACTACTATTTTTGTCATTATCAAACTTTTTTAAAAATGTTTTTCCAAGGGTGTTGGAACTGACTTAATGGCATGCTTCAATGGGGAAAAATTTGAGACACAGGCATGGTCTCAGAACAAGTTATTATCTTAAGACGCCACTGTGACGGCGCTATAAATGTTTTCCATGCAACTCATCTCCCTGATAAATCAAGTGCTTTGGCTGGCATTGATATAAGCGCAGCAGCATTTCATCATTTGGCTGCGGCCCTGCAGACTTTTTATTTAAGCATCTAGTTGGTGTAATGGACTCATTAAAAGTCCATCTCAACAAAGCAAACAAACTTGAGAGGGAGGGAAAGCTCTTGGCTGATATTATTACGATGGCTATACTGTCCTGTCCTCCTCAATATGCCCTCGCCTCATCTGGCACTCGTGTACGTGAGATTTTTTTTTTTTTTTGCCCCCTCCACTGACAGACTGGTTCAGCAAACAAAAGACGGCGGAAGGCACTGCTGGCATATGTTCAAAAGAATTTCAATGTTTCAGCCTATTACGTGCATCTTGGAATAAAAATGGTGGTCCCCGCCATTTTGGCCCCTCCTTGTGTCAGTAGGAGCAAATGTGTCGCCCTTAGAGCCAGTCCAAAAGGACGGAACTCACCAGCAGCCCATCTTGGCGCCTATCGGGCCTGGATATGGATCTGTTTCTCAATTGGCACCTTTTTTATTTTACTTTAGTGCAATGGTGAAGGGAAGCAGCCAAATCCACACGAGCTAATTACTCGAGGTAGAGCGGCACGACTGGCTCGAGAGCCGAGCAGCCTTTTGCTGCGCTTCCAACCTCCGCTCGTGCGTGACCGAGATGGATGCTGCCGAACATCTCCAAGAGCGGCAACGGAACCGAATTTTGAAGGAAGATGAGATGAGAAGGGACGCAGGCGAGTTTTGACTGGAAATATAGCATCAGTCAACCAGTCCAAACAATTTTGGAAAGCAAAGGCTGCAATTACAGGCAGTTACTGATGCTTACCAATACTGCAAAGCAAAATAATAAATAATCAAGTTGACATGATTGTCACCTTTTCTTTTTTTGACGATTGTAACATTCTGTCCATCCATCCACCCATTTTCAAATCCGCTTAACCTCACAAGGGTCGCGGGGGGGTGCTGGTGCTGGAGCCTATCCCAGCTGTCTTTGGGCAGTAGGCGAAGCACACCCTGAACTGGTTGCCAGCCAATCGCAGGGCAAACATAGACAAACGACCATTCACGCTCACAATCACACTTAGGGACAATTTAGAGTGTGTCATTAACCTGCCATGCATGTATTTTGGAATGTGGGAGGAAACCGGAGTACCCGCAGAAAACCCACGCAGGCACGGGGAGAACATGCAAACGCCACACAGGAACGCCGGAGCCGAAATTGAACACTGCACCTCTGCACAGTGACGCACCCGTGCTAACCAGTGCCTCCATGATAACATTTTATACTTGATCTTTTTCCATTTTTTTTCTCCATATCCTATTCAATTCTATGTAACACCTGAAGCACTGCTTTTAGAAATTTCTGTAAAATCAATCAAGGCGAGTTTGAAGTGGATAACATGCGACGTGTACGATGGCCATTCTTCTTCTCATGTTCTTTTTGAGCGAGTCCTGCTTTGGAATGGAATGTTCCAGAAAACGGCACACAAAGCCGAGGAGTCACACATTCATCTTTGAACCTCAAAATCCAAATATATTTGACTCAACCTTTGACTCAAAATCTTGGAGTATCTTTTTATTTGAGCGTGCAGTAAATTAAACCCTTGGCGACGTCTAAAAGAATAACCTGTGAAAGGATGAAAGTAGGCTTCATTTAAGGCAAGTTGCTAGTTACCGAAAGCTATTTTCCTCCCCAAGCTGCTCATTAGAGGACTTGATCTTTTTTTTGCTTTGCTCTTCTCAACAGAGCATACCCGTCCATACCCACTAGACTATGTAAAGAGCTCCGAGGGCGCAGGATAATGGCAGTGCTGTTTATACCCATTCTATTGAGCGACATCTATACCACCCTTGCGTGTAAATTATGAAACAATCCGTTATCGTGAGTATAACACCGCCGGTGCTGAAGCTTGGCAACGCGAACACAGTGAATGCATCAGGCCAAAAAATAAATAAAAAGTTACGTTTTGTTGCCGCAAGGTTCTCTAGAGCTGGATTTTGGCGGGAGCCATTCTGCGCAAAAAGTGTCTCTCCTCCCGTGAGGGCACGCTAAAACCAGATTAGACAAGTAAGAGATTTTTATTGTTTGTTTTGTGCTTTGCAAGGCCTTCAGTTAAACCGGAAAGAAAAATCCATCTACTGTTTCTCCACACTACAAAAAAAAAAAAAAAAAAAAGTGTGTTGAATTGACTCACTGTTTATTTTGTCAAATAGATGAACCCAATAGAATCATCTGGATATAGATCGTTTTTTAAAGCAGATGTTTGATTTTATTTCATGCAACCCTTTGGCAAAATACAATTGAGTCAATTCACCACATCTTGTTTTTACATTTCATGTGACAAATGAATGTAAGAGTTGCTTCGTTTGTGTCACTTGAGTCACAAATGAGACTGTCTTTTCCCCGAACTTGGCTCTTTCAGGGTATTTTAATGATCCTCAAGTTGACACACGGCTTCTTGGCCAAATAAACTTATTAGGTCTTGCGCATTCTTATTTTATATGTTGATGTTACTTCCTCAAGTACTGTGCTTTTGTACAATTTTGACAAAAGGTGAGTATGCAATTCAAGCCACTTGCTCTTGCTTTTGAATGATCTGATCACTGAAGTTATTTATTAGCTAACTTTTTTTTTTTAAATATATATGTTGCACCTTTCCCGCGAGTAATGACCGCCAAATATTTTCAACGTTGTTTATCACCGTTTTGAGAATTTTTTTTTTTTCCTGAGCCTGGATGTAAGTGCTTCAAATGCTAATCATCCAACAACTTAAATAGTCTCAGTGCTTTTACTGTCATTGATCAGAACATGAATCAGCATTTAACGTAGTTCACCATTTTGACCGTTATTGCAATTCCACACATTTTCAAGACCGAAAAGTGTCATTTGCGACACTCTCCACTTCTTTTGCACTGAATCATACTCTGCAAACAGTGACTGCACTTTAGCAAAGCTCATGTGCTGCTCTGAGTTGTGCGCATTCGTCACTATGAAGAGTGAAACCTTAAAGGCAAAAGGTTATTTTTGTTTTTGTTTTTTGTTAGTCCTTAGTCACTTTTCAATCTAGGAGGTGTTAAAATACTCTATGTAAAATGATAGTAACATCACCCGTACATGTTAAAAATTGCATATCTATAGTAATGTTTGGTTTTAAACAAAAGATGCAGAAATGTCATATGAAGATAAACGATCCTGCAAAATCGAAAAATTCAGTGAGCCTGAATCATAGCGAAGTAGCCATGCATAATTAACAGCGGGGAGCCAAATAAGAATGTGGTCATTATCTGCACTGTATGTTTTATTAATGCTCATCTGTATCTGTCATTTGTTTTATCTGCGCTGTAACGCGCTGCATTATTCTCCGCTGTAAAGGCAATGAATATAGATTCTCGAGAGGCAATAGCTTTAATGCAAATGCGTGCGTGTATTATATGATGTAGCACAATTCAATGCACTCTCAATTGATTGCTTTTCGGCTGTTTGTGCTTAGACAGGCTTGTTAAATTGTGCCGCTTCTCCCCCCCCCCCCCCCCCCCCCCCCC
>CAAKHF010024153.1:16378-28523 GCA_901007745.1 Hippocampus kuda | reverse complement strand
AAAAAAAAACATGTCTCCAGTGATGTTTCTGCTGTTGCCCGAGTACCAACTAAAACTTGGACTGGCTTCACTGCGCTGGCTCCCGTGACTTTTGTTTGATCCCAGAGCAGCTGCGTTCGGTTGCAAAGTTAAGCAACAGCAGTTTGGTCCGCTCATCTGCACTTGCTTCCATTTTTTTCTTTTCTTATCAGTCTTTCCGATTGTCTTTGGCCTTGCCACTCTGTTTACGTAAACATTCAGGCTCCCCCGTCTCTTCCCTTTGTTGAAAGTTTAATCGGAGCTCAACCGTGCGGCTCCCCGGCGCTAACCGGAGCTAGCAAAACAAGCGGCGGTGTTTTGCTTGGGCAAAACCATATCTGCGAACTCACTCTGTATCGTTTGTTATCGCGGAGGATAAGGGTAGATCCTGTGTGGATTAACGTATCAGAAAATCTCCGGTCCCAAGTTATTTTACACCCAACGTAGAAGCGGAAGGCCAAAATATTTTAAGATGAAGGGTGACGCAAAGCTATCTAGCCCGTATATGAGATAATTGATGTGTTGCTTCTCTCGACGCCAACACCCAACGGAGTCTTTCTGATTAGATAACAAGATGCCATTGACAATAAGAGATGGCCATTAACTGGAAGGTGCGTGGAGTCTTAATTAAGACGGGAATGTTGGCCGCAACGCCTGCGCACTTTTGCTAATGCCGTCATGTGGGAAACTGTGTAGTGGCGTTTATCTTGCCCTCAAAGGCTTTTTGTGCAGTGTTGTTGCTCACCTAGGTATCTTATTATGGCGTCATTCTCAAAATATTGCAATTACGTAAACTGGCGCAACATCGTAATCGCGTTTTCTGTTCAGGTGGCTCGATATCACCGCATCCCATAAACGGGTTTTCTTTCCATCATATTCGTGACTGCACAATGCCTGTATGGTGGGCGACTGATATTGTTGAGAAAAGATCACAATATTACAAGAGTTTTCTTCAGTTAGATGGAAACGATGATTGATTTTCTTTCTGCTGCGACGATTATCACACTCTTGTCGGTGTTGATACCGCTGATATCATTGGGATAATAATCACAGTCGTGGACTTGAGAGTTTTCTTCAGTTTGACGGATACCGTGGTGTTTTTAAGGTTGTTCTAAAACACGGGTCAGCAACCCAAAATGTTGAAAGAGCCATACTGGACAAAAAAAAAAACAAATAAGTCTGGAGCCGCAAAAAATAAAAGCCTTCTATCAAAGTTACAATGAAGGAAACACATGCTGTATGTATGTAAGAGACTGGACTGTCTCAGAATTGTTTGTTATTTATTCCTTTGCTGTGTGTTCACAAACGCCACCATAGAATTTATTTTGTGATTTCCTCGCTTGATTTTTTCATTTTGGTGCATTATTTTCGCTTTTCTAAGTGTCAGTGAAGTGATCATTAATTTCCGTTTTTTGGAGGCTGTCTTTGAACGCCTCTTGAGTTGAACGAGAAGAGAGAAGGCACGGAGTCGGACGCAGACATGTCTGTGTTTGTCAAGACTGTTAGAAGCATAAAGTGTACGTTTTAAAAAAACACCACAGCTCTCCTTTTTCGGAGCTGCAACATGTAGCTATATCTATTTAAGCGATATTAGCCTACTATCAAAATCTTTTTCCATTTTCAAACTTTTTTATAAAGCTCCAGGGAGCCACTAGATGTCACTAAAGAGCTGCATGCGGCTCTGGAGCCGCGTGTTGCCGACCCCCGTTCTAAGATATCAATTATTGACACATGCAGGCACATTTTTTTGGGGGTGGGGGGGGGGGAACTATATTTGGACCATGTTACTGTGAAAACTGCACATTTATGTCACCTTTTTTGCCTTTAGTCTGCCGCAATGAGCAAGGAAGCCTTTGGGCCAAATGGATCTGGGTTAGATTAGTTTCCTGTCCCCAGTTAATTTCGGCCCAAAATAAACAAACGTAGGCAACCCGCCCTCATACGGCCACGTCCCAATTTACAGGATTTGTCATCGAAACTGAACAACAACGTCGACAAATTCACGCAGAGGCGTCACGCGCTGCTTTTTTACCCAGATGAATTACGAAATGCGTCAGGAAAACAAAGAGCCTGCTCATCCCGCTGTGACCGTGCCACTCTTCACACCATTTGAGCTCTTCTTCATCAAGCCAGCAATCACAACACGTCATTTTAGCGCTCCGCAACATTTTTGCGGCTGACGCGCGTGTGGGGCGGTGGCATCGCGCCGGTGTTCCTTTTTTGGCGCAACGCAGACTGGCTCCACTTGAAAGTTGAGGCGGACGTGCTCGTGAATGCATGCAAACAAGCACGCAGACGGGGGAAAAAGGTTAGTTAGCCTTTTTACGCTGGTTACACAAAGCAACATGTTTTGCATCGCAAAAAAAGCAAAGCAATGGAAGTAAGTATTCCATAGCCGCAAATGTAGGCTAGGGATGTTTATTTACCCGAGGAGATGAAACCTATGAGCCGTGAGGGTCATTTTGGGAATAGTACAGTAAAAAAACAATGTACTTCAGTAGACCTTTCAGGTATTTGGACTTTTTTTGGCTTTTGAGTGAGTCAAAGCTGTAAAAAGCCAGCTCCGGTCTTTTATCCAGGGCTCACCGTCTGATCAGCCACTGACGCGCTTTCTTTGTTGTCTTCCATTATCCCCCCACCGCGGGGTAGCAACAGGTATCCTTTTAGCCAGCGCGTGTGCCTCTGATCTCCCCAACAATGGCATCCCCTCTTGATGAAAGACGAGAAGATAAGCGTGTGATCTCAAGCGGGAAACAGATTGAAGTTTGGAGGGTTTTTGACACCATGTGAAAGAAAAAAAAATGTTTTTTTTTTTTGGTTGATTTGGACAAGTGACCGCCCAGAAAGCATGTTTTCCAATTGGCCCCAATTTATTTTGTGATGTCACAGTGACGAAGGACGCTGGGGCATCTTGAGTCGTCAGTACAGCGCATTGTTGCATTGTTAGACGTTTAACAAAGAGGCAGGCATGCACGCCCGTGTGTGTGTGTGTGTGTGTGTGTGTGTGTGTGTGTGTGTGTGTGTGTGTGTGTGTGTGTGTGTGTGTGTGTGTGTGTGAGATGGCAGTGTCAGCCGGTGCCACTCGTCCAGGTCATCACAATGGGCTCAGGGTTGGCGTGCAGACCACCTCCGACATGTCAAAAGACGGCTTTTACACTTTCCGCATTTTTCAGCGTCTCCGGAAAAGTGGACCGCTCTCACGCTACTTGTACTTTTGCTGGGTCGCTGTGTGTGTGTGTGTGTGTGTGTGTGTGAGAGAAAGAAACGGTAGTGATAAAGTCGAAGCAGAACTTTTGCACATTGTGTGGTAGTTTCAGCTGACTGACAAGCTTTGAGAGTGCTGGAAAATTAATATTAATCAGGCACATTGGTATACCGGGGCTCATTTGCATACTCGTTGGCAGGCTAGTTAGCGGGCCGCCATTCACACTCACTTTTTTTCTTTTTTTTTTAACGTCAAAATCAACGGGTGGGCAATAAGACGAGTAGTTCCCACTCGGCTGATGGGGTGTCGTCTTTATATACGCGCACAAGCACGCAAACGGAGGGTGGCTCGCTTTTCATTCCGATCTTTTGTCCTCCAGTAATGTCTGGTATGCCAGGATACAAGCTTTGCTCAATGACCTGATTTCTATGGGGTTGTGCGTGCGTGCGTGCGTGCGTGCGTGCGTGTCCTTCCTTTGGATAAGACACAGGGCTTAACTGGGCAGACAGAAACATCCAGCCAATCAGAGGGCATTAAACACACACACACACGCACACACAGGCGCACACACACACGAAGTCTCACATGAGGTAAACAAAAAGGCCCGACATAATTGGATTAGGAAATATTCCAACGGGAAACTCGACTTTGGTCCAGCGCAGCTATTCCGAGCCAACATGCATTTCATGCGATAAATGTTTTCTTTTAAAACCTTGACTGCTTATACGATCAAAACTAAATGATGAAAAGCAATGGCCCTGCAAGGGTTCGGACTAAATGTCATACTGTGTCATCATCGGTCATGATATAGCACAGGTGTCAAACCCAAGGCCCGGGGGCCAGATCTGGCCCACCACATCATTTTCTGTGGCCCGCAAAAGCAAATCAAAGATGGCAACTTTCATGATGCTTGCTAAAATCTCGACCAAAATTTAAAATTCTCATTTGTAATAAATAAGAGTGATACTGTAAGCATTTTCTTGCTCCCAAAACCCTCATTACATTAACTTAAACAATAGGCGAATGAACATTTATTCTTGACTTCTTTATATGGTTTCAGTCATAATGGCCCTGCAAAGAAAATGGTAACTAAAATGCGGCCTGTGACAAAAATGAGTTTGACACCCCTGCAATATACTGTAGTATCAATATACCATGATCAAGTTATGATAACGGTGCAGTTTGATAACTGTAGTGTGTGCTAGGCTGAGCACTTCACCGTGTAGTAGATGATATCACGTCGATATCAATCTTTTAGGCCACAAAATCTTTGGCAAAATATTGTTCCAACTTCTTAACAGAGTTTCCAAAGTTTTCCTCCAGCATACCGCACAATAGCTCCTCGTGGACCTTACCTTGTCTCTGTATGAAGATCCTCAGCAGGGGGTGCGCAGTGGACACGGCCTTGCAGAAGTTGTCGTCATTATTGATAGGCAGCAGGTCTCCGTGCACATCGGCGTACCCGATCATCACCTCCATGTTGGCGATGCGGTGGATGTGCAGGATGAGCTTGTAGAACTCCTCGAACTTGCCTGGCTTGAGGCGGTCCACCGAGAAGCGGCGGAACTCGGCGCCGTACTGAAACGATTGAAAGACAAGCTTAAAAGAAATAAATACATATATATTTTTTAAAAAAACAGGGAGATAAGTCCAATTAAATAAAGAATGAGCTAGTTTACATTTAAGATAAACTTGCTTCAGCCTGAGTTAACTGAACAATCAAGTCGCTTCATTTTGAGCTGTCTTACGCACACAAGAACAAACAGACAAGCCACAAGGTTTCGGCCAGGTCATCATGTGACTCACAGACCTTGGAGCAAAGGTGAGAGATGTCACGTTGAGGTACAAAGGCACGCCTCGCTAAACCAAAATAATGCACCATTACAAGAACAAGCTAACATTAAAGGAACAGAAGAGACACAGGAGTAGTATAAAATGAGTGCTATTTTGTTTGCACAATTACGCAAGAATCATATAACCAAGTTATACACAAACACACACACACACGCACACACACACACACATTCCAAGGATATCAATGGTATCATGATACATCTCCTCCTACACATATCACTTGTAAAATACGATTCTGATATTTTTCAGACGATACCAATTTTAGTACGACACGTACTATTGCAACAAAACCATTATCTGCAAAGTAAATGAAAACTCCCCGTACAATATGATATTATTCTGTGTCTACTACATACATGACACACGATGGAATATTCACACAATATTTTGTCAATGATATCTGGCATCACAATACGGGGATCTTGCGATAATTGAGTTACTGGACAAAAAGCACAGGTGAGATCTATGTCACGAAAGAAAACTCACAGTCTGAAATTGCATTTTTTTTTAAAACCATTTGAGGTGAAAAAATATTGAATCCATCACATCACAGCCTTCACGGCCGTAAACTAGTCCGAATGTAGGATGGCTGGTGATGTAACACCTGGGAGTGATGCATCCTTCAGTTGAACATTAATCACGTCATGTTCAGGCACGTTTGCCCCCTGCGGGCTTGTCTTCCGTTTTTCATGGCAAATTACGATGGAGATTCACTTTTATCTTCAACAAACCAGTTTGTCAAGCAGCTTCCTCATTGCTTTGGAATTGCATGCAAGAGTCCATGTTTGGGTGGATGGAGGTCAAGCGCACCTCCTCACAAGTGTTGTTGAAGATGCGTTTTCTTCAAAGATATCAACGATTGCGCACTTGCTGTGACATGATACTGTTGGGTTTTTTTTTTTCTGAATAGTACCACAATAATATTGTATGGTGGATATTCAGTTACATAACTATCAGGGTGTATCGTATCATTTTCTAAAAAAAATGTTAGTGTGTGTGTACTCTGCAACGAACCACCCATAATCATATGGAAGGGCGAGTTACTTTGCGATGGCCACCTCTACTAAATCAAATAAATAAAATAAATCAGTTGGGTTCCAGTGAGGTTTCCTAACAATCACTTGTTTTTGGAAATCTACGTAAATCAAAGTCATGGCATCAACATTCCACCGAACACAACAGTTTATTTGATAGTAATTTTAATTGAGTAAAACTCAATACTTTGATATTTGACCACTGATAATATGATACATCAGAGTAACTGAAGAAATTGCAAAGCCAAATTGCTGCAATATTTGAACAAGAGTATTGTTGTGGTATTATAATAGTGACAATCAGTAATAACGGCAAGAGATCTGTTAATTTTATCTCATCACGAGTGTGATACTGATGATCAGATGTAGTACAATGCTGCCGATTTGCCAAGATCATGATATTGGAAATGTATATATGTATCATAGACATAACAATATTGATTTACCGAAGAAAACGCGCAATGTGCTTTTTGCCAGCCATATCAGTGGTTATCACGACACAGTGGATGCGCTTCAGCCACGCTACAATGACAAAAACTATCAACATTGGATTCAACGGCACAAAAATCGATAATCGCCCAAACTCAACCAATATGGTTACTTTTCACGGTTCATCTCTTTTGTCAGTCAGCATCCAAAACAACAAGGTTATTTGAACTCAGCACAATGTACAATAATTTGACACATGGCATTCAAACTGAAATACTCCCTAAATTCTGGAAAATTATATATTCACATTCCCCAGCTCGAAATCAGGTTACAATTCGCAAAAAAAGAAAAATGAATGCAGTATATCAAATAAGGAATAAAAAAATAGGCTTTCCAGTGCAAATACCTTTTCTCATTTTTTCCGCCTACTCGGAATCAAGTTATCGCATTTCGGCTTTTAACGCCAAACAAACATTTGATCATAACAAACAATTCAATCTCGCCCACCTTGCTTTTCACCTCCACGGCGTTAAGATCCACGTTCCGCAGTGGTTGAGACCGATTAAAGCTCCGATTCATTTTTGTTAGTTTTAAAAACACACACGAACAGATGAGGAAAGGAAAAGGGGCTGAAAAGGGGGCTCCCAAATGCAAAGAAGTCCTTCGGGTGTGTTCCTTTAGATTATTTCCGCTCCCAAAAGCCGTTTTTAAAAATCGGACTAAAACTCGACTCCGCCTTTGAAAAGGCGACTTTCCCGCAGAAAAGGTGAAGCGCAACTCGCGGTGTGGAGTTTTAACACTTGGTTTAAGTTTTGAAATGACGTCAGCTCTCCAGAAAAAAAAAAGCTGCCTTCAGGGTAACTCGTTTATTACGTTCTCACAGAAAAAAATCCAATTGCCGTGTCCATGATCATGCATTAAATAGATATACACTCGATACTTTGACATCGTAAATTCTCTGAAACAGAAGAAAAACAATAATCAACCAAAGAATAAAAACGTCCACGCAAGCGAAAAAGTCAATGATCCTAATTACTCTTGTTCATGAACGCAGCATTTTTCGTTTTTAGTTTTCGGCAGCACACTTACTGACGCCGTTTACAGTACTGTACTTACTTTCAGGAAATAACCGGGCGAAAGTGAAAAATAATCTCGGAATAATTTCAAGGCAGTTAGTGTTTGTTGTCCTTTTGCGAGTCATCTTTTCAAGCAACTGACGTTACTACTGTTTTTACGACCTTCGAGCACAACGGCTGATGATTGGGCAGATTGCCACGTACTGATGAATGACTCAAACTAAATATACAAACAGGGATATAATTTCACTTTATTCTCACTTTATTTTAATAATATTATGATCTACATTGTTACAAGTTTTAAATTGTAAAAGATCGTACATCTTTTTATTTTGAATTGGATCTGCGACAGGTTTTTACAGTTTACGGAATTTTAAAATATCATAATTAAGCACATGGCGCTACGCCGTGGCCAACTGATGGTAGTGCACCAACGCCACTTTCTGTTCGAAGCTCAAGTGGATGCAGTTTACAAGATTCGCCAGCATGTGCCAACAAACGATCAAATAAAGCAAAGACAAGTTGGATGAAGACCGAAAAGCGGTCCAAGAGAATAACAAGTAAGCATACCACAAAACTATTAATGTGTCATGAATCAAGTGATTGTTCAATTTGAGTTAAGAACCACATCACGACATTAGCATTATACACTTACATCATACAAAGAACTTTGTGAAGCCGTAAAACTTTCCATTCAAGAGGTTAAAAACTGTCTCACAGCTTCATGTGTTTCCTTACTTGGATTGTCATTTCAACAGAACACACGTTTTCATTATCTTTGTCAACAGTAGGCCCCGGGATACTTCCTGGTGACAAAGTGATAACTACCTCTGACTTGAACTCGATTCCATGACCAATGATGACTGTGTTTGGGGTCCACAAAAGGTGAATGGTTTAAGGGGAGCCAAACCACTATTATTGGACTCGTGAAAGGCATCTGCTCACAATTATGTGTCGAATGTTTAGTTGGGCTGCCTTTGACGAATTTAGCAATATATAATGATCCTCCAATGGTAGAAACATCACGACATCAACTTGTATCCAGTGTTATTTTAGTAAACGAAACTAACCAAATAACTCAAATTAAAATTGAAAAAAAAAAACAATTTCGTTCACAAAATACAATACCACGAAAAAGCTTTGAAAAAACTCCCTGAATCAACATTTTCCGTTCATAAAACAAATGATAATCATAGCTAAAATTGTCATTAGGTTTCGTTGTTGCAAAGTAATTGAATGCACGAGACTTTGGCGGTTAATTTTTCAATGTACTGTATTTATTTCGAAATTACAGTACAGTACTGTATGGCCGCTCGGCGGAAAAGGAGAAGTTAAGTCATCTGGGAGTTGTAGTCCTCTTAAACGAGTGTCGCACAAAATTAACGTCATCAAACAGCAGCCAACAACAACTAAAAATAGCCACCCGATGACGTTAGTCCGAGGAGACAAGTTTAGTTTTTTTTTCCGGATCACTCCCCTGCTTTTGTCATTTGAGTAAGGCCGAAATGCCACGCAAGGCAAAAGTGCTCTCATTTTGCACCGTGTCTTATACAAAGTGTTTTAAAACAAAATTTTGTTGAATTTTTACTTAACAATGTCGTATTTAAGTTTCTGGTGTGGCAGTAATGCTCACTTGTGCTTCGGCGGTATAGCACACACTGTGGTTCATATACTGTACAGTTGTTGTGTTCGTGACAGTTTGATAGCTGACCACTATAGGGTGCCATTGCGACATAAAAGTAAGCTATTAAAGGGGACCGGGGATTTCTACTTTTCTTCTCTCTCTCACTTTCACACCCTTTTATGTTTCCCACAGTGACACATTGACGACATGTCTGCTTTGCTTTAATCGCACCACGTCCCTCCTCATCCTGGTCGGACCCTTTTGATGTCTAAAGCCCTCCAGGCCGCTTGTGATTCAGCAGCACTCCAGCGGCCACTCCGGCCTGCTCACTGGGGTCCTGCTTGTCCCTCTCAAGGAAAACACCAGCCATCTGGTCTCGCATGGGGTAAGAGGTCAACTCTCAGGCTGGTAATGAGGATGGTGTTGCCAGGGGGATGAAGGAGGGGCGGTGTGCGGCGCGCCTACATGTGTGAGGCCAATGGCGGGGTCTGTCTGCTTCCTGAGTGAGCATTAAACATTAACGAGTCTGGCGGACGGTGTGCGGAGGACATGTTCGACAAGCGGAAAGAGCCAAGGATCCTGTCACTAATATCTATAAGTACAAACCCAATTTCGATAAAGTTGGGATGTTGCCATAAAACTCAAAGTTAATGATTATTTCCAAAAAAAAAACAAAACATTATTGTTGATCAGTTTGAAAATGAAATATCTGTACAGTAGTCTCACGTTGTTAGTGGTGACATCACTGTGTAGCGCTAACACATGGGCTGCAAACAGAACGTCTCTGGCAGGATTACGGCTCCTTGAGTCCACAAAAACGGTATCTGTGTTGTCTACACTTCCAATGCCTAAAAACAAACTACAGAGATCGCGAGTGTGTGACCTCAGAAGGCCACAACGCAATCGCAAAACAAACGCCCAGTGGGCCTCCTGCACTGTGTAGAGCTAACTCGAGTTAATTAACGGCACCCAAAGTTTATTGTCTTGTTTGCATTTGTATCCGACTCACTGACGGAGTTCTTTCTTTTTGAATTCTAGAACAAACTAACTCACCAATCAACAGAATCTTTCTTTTTGAATTCTAGAACAAACTAACTCACCAATCAACAGAATTTATTTTAGAAATTCAATCAGCTGCTCTTTCGTTGATCTCTCCAAGTGTGGTTTTCTCTGCGTGTGTATCTGATGGGTATACCCCCCGCCCCCCACACACACACATATATTTCCATGTGTGCACGTGTACAGGAAGTGGTTGCCGTCGAGGCTTTTGCATGACCTCCCCCCCACTGTGTGTGTTGATGAAGTGAGTCTCTGTCGAAGCTATCAAAGCCAATGTCATCGCTCTTTTCTTTGTCTTTCTTTGCAGATCTTTTTCTCCCCCGCAGGACCATAGGGGTGAAGGTGGAGGAGTGCGTTGTTATTGCTCTACAGCCGTTTTAGCGGGTAAGCTACAAAAGTTGAGTCTCAAGCTGCAAGGCGGCGTTGAAACACACTTGGGAGTAGCATATGGAAATAAAATGCGAATATAAAAAGTCTACGCATGCCAGTTCAATGTTTTGGGGATGCTTTTCTTCATCTAGAACTGGGTGCTTATTCAAGGTGGAGCGGATCACGAATGAAATATGAACGAAACACAATAGCAGTCACCCCCCCTCAAAAAAAAAAAGTGAGAAGACTATTAGCACATCTCATGTTTATATGGGATGAACTTGAAATGGTGCCAGGGGTGTGCTGAGTTTAATGTGATTGGTTCATTATGTACACATCCCAGTTGCAAGAGGGGGTGCACACTTTTGCAACCACATTTTCTCCCTTGTTTATTTTTACTTGCCCTCTTGATTTTTTTCCCCCCAATTAAGATGTACAGGTTATAGGTCACATAAGCGGCGGGGGAGGGTTTCAAATGATTGATTTTGGTCTCATTTTCCACCAAAACATGGCATTTCAACAGGGGTGTGCAGACTTTTTAGATCGCTTGTGAAGTCCCCCCCCCGAGTCCCACGCACACTCCTCTCCTTGTTTCATGGGGTGACTCGATGGATCTCTTGGTTCCTCCGCTTGTGACGTTACCATGGCAATAAGGGGTCGCCCTTTGCACTCTGAACTCTGGCCTTTGCTCCTAATCAGGCTGAGGGGGTACCTTGCATTAGCGCTACCCACAAAAACAAAAAATAGGACCTCTGACACAATCAAGGAAAATAAAGGATACCTTGCAGGAACGTTGTGGGAGGGGGGGGGGGTCACATCTCAGAGTCGGCTGGCGCACCAATTGAAGGGTTGTATGGTGAAAAATGATATTTTAGACTTGGGAGGGAAGTTGAGTTCAGGCAGACAGTATTTGAAATTCTGCACTCACTGAATAAATGGTCTCATTTTATTTTTAATAGTTGGGTATCAAAAAATTTGGGGGGAAAAAAATAAAACTAGCAAACTACTCAACTAGCAAAACAAAGAAATTAGCTACAAATTCTTCTCTCCAATTCCACTCTTCAAAGTGATATAAAACAATACATTGTTGACTTTTGTTCTGTTCTGTTTTTTTTTTTAATGTATTGATAATCATTTGTATTTACACAACCTTCCCCCGCCACCTCAACTCTATTTGAATGTTTTTGCTTGCATTTGTAACGGTGGCTTATTAACTTGCTTATTTTTGCGACTATGCAGCATTCACATATAACACACTTGCATCTGCATGTGTGTGTGTGTGTGTGTGTGTGTGTGTGTGTGATAAATGTTCTGAATGCAGTGTGGCTGCTGAGCGCCCAGCCTTCTCGCATTGTCACTCTCCTCTGGGGGCTCTGAGTGTGTTCGCTAGCTAACTAGCATCATCGCCATGGAGACCCCACCAACTATGACCCCCGCACCCCTCCCAATCCTCACTGCCTTTGCACGTTCACCTTGC
>CAAKHF010024153.1:3343-16358 GCA_901007745.1 Hippocampus kuda | reverse complement strand
CCGTTCTCCTTTCCCCCCCCCCCCCCCACCCTACACCTCTGGGCTCTCTCTTTTTGTCTGCTGACAAAGCTTGACAAACAGCATGTGACTGGCATGGCTTAGCGCCACTTGTCCATTCACGACCGCATGCACACGGAAAACTAAGCCACCATATTGATTTTTATTGATGAACCCTCACAGCCGGCAGAGAAGGAAACAAGGAAAGTCAGCGGGAATCGCCTCAGTGGGGGTCCCAAAAAAAAAAAACATGACATGCCTTTTTCATTTGATTGTTTTTGCCATTGATCAACACTGTCTGATTCTGGACTGAACCAAAGAATGATTTGGGATTCCAGAAATGCAGGCTCTAGCAAAGTGCAATAACCAAAATATTTATTGACAGAAAAGCGCCCCGACAACGTAAGAAACAGAAATCGCTGGTCACAAGGAGCCAGAAGAAACAATGCATCAACAAAAGCGCTTGCACGAGGTAAGACTAATAAAGGTTTTCTTATCTTATCTTATCTTAAGGTACTCGGAAAACACCAAAAATAAACAAACTAAATGTCAAGAAGCTAATCACATGAAGCCAAAGCTCAAAAGCAATCAGGAAAAATACTTACAAACTAGAATCTATGAATAACGGGAGGTCTAGAAAACAACACTTGAAGCACTCCCGCGAACAAGGTCAATAATCCGACCAGAGACACGAGGCAACTTGGCAGTCCTTAACTCATTCACTCCCAAAGACGTTTTTAAACGTCTTTTCAGACTTGGTCCAGAATTGGCTGGTACTGAATGAGTTAAATACATGGCAGGCTTGACTTGTAAATGTGGAACAGGTGAGCCTGCTGGAGCGAAACACCCTCCACTCTAGCTGGGGCTGAAAACAAAGCAAACATGACAAGCAAAATCCTTCTTCACAGTTGTGTGCCCCAGGAAAGTGGTGACTTTTGCCATGCATTAAGTCGCAAATTTGGCAAATAAAACATGACTTGAAATGTTTTGATTAATTTCATGTATTTTAGATGATCACATGTACTTAATAAATTACTTAAAAATGACTTCAATTGACTTGTTAAATTTATCTGCCATCTTTTTAAAGCGGAAAAGGTTACATATGCCAATTCTGTAAATGTTATTTTGTTGTGAAAGAAAATATACAGTAAATATAAAATATTAAATTTCATCATTGGCAATGTGATTGCATTTCTTCCTCAATTGCAGTACAGTTTTTGTTTTACTTCACAAACATTTTTGGGGTGGACAAATTTTACACTTCTGAATGAATTTAGGAGTCAGCGTAAACTAGAATTAAATTAAAGTTGCTAAAATTAAAGTTGATTTGGTTTTGCCAAATGAAGCAAAGCCCCCGAAAGTCACTTCAATGGCAATTTTTTTTTTTTTTGGGACACTTAACAGATTCATCGCTGTTGCATTCATTTAAATGGGGAGAGACAAGAAGCACTTATTTATTTATTTATTAATTTTTTATCAAATGGACCTGACATGACCCCGCAGTCCACCTGTTGGTGTCCAGTGACGCTAGCACACGTCATGTCTGAGCACCCGAAACATTTTGGCAGCATAATAGTACCCACAAGTAAATGCATCTGGACTTGACTTGATAGATGAAAGTGGCTCGCCCGCTAATGAAGCCGCATGCGTATTAATTAATCAACTTAACCTGGGCCAGCTGTAGCCCACCCTCCACTCTGCGCCCTAAATCACACAAAGTTGCTTCAAGGATTCATTCAAGATAAACGGCAGGGAACAGCGCCCGCGCTCGTGTGTGTTTAAGGCAAACACGGCAAGCGAGAGCGGGAGGGGTGAAAATGATTAACCCCGTAAGACATTGGCCTAATTAAATCTGCTTAAGTGAGGCGAGCAACCTTGAAAGGCGCCAGGCGGTCAGCTGAACTCATGTAAAATGGATGTCGGCGTACACCGGCGACACGTGTAATCTTTCTTCGGCGGGCGGGCTCGCCGCTAATAGGCTAGCCGCGCTTTCGCCCAGGGTCAAACCTGCGTCGCTGCCGCGCGGCTATTTGCGCAAGCGGCGGCCGATTTTGAATACATTTGCGCGGGCATTAGCATGTAGCTGCTATGAACCCTTTCATGCACCCTGTAACCTGATAACATGATAAACTGTCCACTGGAGTAACCGTTGTCCCTCAAAGGGTTAATCGTGTGCCGACAGGATTTAGCAGGTGGCAAATCTGCATTCGTGCACTGCATTTGTCAATGTGCAAATTTTCACAGACTGTAATTAGTAGAGAAGTGTGTGTTTGGGTGTTTCCTTGATTTGGTTTAAAAATATATATATAATAATAATAATAATAATAAATAAATATGTGTGTGTGTATATATATATATATATATATATATATATATATATATGTATGTATGTATGTATGTATGTATGTATGTATATATATGTATGTATGTATATTTGTATATATATGTGTATATAGATCTTTTTAATATATTTTTGTGCTAAACTGTACCCAAAATTGGTCTGGAACATGATCTCGGGCTGTTTACTGCACTGCATTTTTCAGTCACCAATACAAAAAGGAGACTAAGGTTTCCTTTAAAAAACTTTGCTGTCATGTGTCAGCCATCTCGTTACCTCTGCGTCCCGCTTCCTAGACGCATAATTTTCCCGCGGGACGCACAGTTCCAAATAATGTGCGTTTTTGGGACGCAAGGAAATTTCTCAGTCAAAACAAACAAAAAAAAAAAAAGACAGTACATCTATTTTTCCAGCAACGATCGCAGTTTGACAATCGCCGCCATTGTTGTTTTGATCTTGCGTTCAGTAATCTCGCGTGACGTGATTTCCGTTCTTGCGAGACGAGATTGGCAAGATCGGCCTTCACCTTGCGAAAAGCAGACGATTGCCAAGTTGTGCAACATTAAAATAAGTGTTGCGAACAAGTGTTGACAAAGTTTATTGTTGAGATATCACAGAGGAAGCAGCTCAACTTGTATAGTTTTTTGCGATTATAAGTTGACTGCATCATTGGAAGCAGAGTAAAGAGAGAATTTATGAACTCAAAAACTGAACCATGGGATGAAATAAGAACCTATTTCTCAGCAAATCTTGTATGCCTGAATTAATTAAATTTTTGCAGCATTTGTTTATAAGAATTAAACCGATTATCAATGTATGTTGTTGTTGTTTATGTTATTATCATATGCAATTAAATAAGTAGACCATTTCAGAATTCGAAATTTGGGACGCTAAATGCATAATGGGACTCATACTATTCTGATCAGCGAGTCCCCGGGACTCGCAGGGCTCAAACTATAAAATTATCACTGATGTGTGGTTCACATTTATTTGAAAATTTGTTTCACTGATCATTACAGCAGTGACTGCCAGTACAAAAGTGAGTATTTTGAGCATAAATGGTGTGAAACGGTTGCACAATGCGGCGTTGTCAGCAGGCGACGTTGGCCCGGTTTGTGGCGGAATGCGTAACTGGCAATTTCCTCCCAAATCCGGTGCGAACACACAAATCGACTCTTTCACGCCGTGCTCCCTAATCAGGCCAACACGTCATTCAGCGCGCCTCGAGTGTCTGTAATCAAGGCTCAAAATGGCTGCTTTGCTTGATTCCTTGCCATCACCCGAGGAAATCAAGTGGCTTCTTTCACACCTGCTGCTGCGCCGCGTGTCAGGGATTCCGAGGCCCGTTTCTCCTCCCGACGCATTCCTGCGGTTTCGCACCACACTTTGGAAAGTACGCCCCCCCCCCCTTTCTCCCCTGCACTTCTCCCTCCCCCTCCCCATCCCCCTTGCAACCACCCGTCTTCACTCTCCAGCCTGCGGTGCGCAATAAAAATATGAGAGTTTGACGACTGGCAGGGATTTTGGCAAGCTCCCGTGAACATAGACTATGTCTGTTTGGGAAACACGTGTGCCAAACATGCTTCGTAGCAGAGCCCCCAATCCCTTGCTCAACTTTTTTCTTTTTCATGTTGGGGGGCATGGGAAGATTGACATCACTTTCCAAGTATTTTCCGCACTATAAGGCGCACCTAAAAGCATTCGATTTTCTCAAAAGCTGACAATGCGCCTTGTAATCCGATGCGCCTTCTATATGGATCAATATTCTGATTTCTCGGGCTTAGTACCGTATTGGCCCGAATATAAGACGGCCCTGATTATAAGACGACCCCCTCTTTTTCCATGACTCACGTTTGAAAAAAGACTTTTTGAACACCAAGCTAATTTTTATATAGAAAATAATTACAGTACATCTGAAACAAATGATTATTACAATATATTTGAGAGAAAACGCATGTTATTTTGCCTCATTCAAATCTAAAGAGCAATCACAATCGTAAATGAATGGCTTCTGGTTTTTGAAATGTAAATGACCTCATAACTTCTCCTCAGCTGCCGGTTAACCTGGCCGATCTTTGACCCACTTTTCTCCAGATTGTCGCTACGTTTCTCCATTTTTTGTTATCTCTTCTATTATTTTCTTCTCTTTTCTTTATTACTGCTATTATTTATTTTTCTTGTTAGTGCTACCGCTATTTTTATTTTTATTCTTTATGGCAGGGGTTCACTTTGTCCTGGGGAGTCAGGTTCAGCATTTGCTTCATTGATATCTGGCGCCATCTGGTGTCGTGAATGGGTATAATTTCTGGACCTCGAATATAAGCGACCCCCTCTTTTTCAGTCTTATTTTAATGCAAAAAACACCGTCTTATATTCGGGCCAATATGGTATTTTAAATGTTCTGTTTGCAGCTTTGCAGCACTGCAGCTTTGTTGCAGCTGCAGTGGTTGTGAAAGCGAGATATCACTAAAGCTGTATTGTATTGTAAGCCTAGCCCCATCTAGTGGATGCAAAGCGCAACCGCAGCCACTATAGTAGCTGCTATTCTACGCGCCTTATAATGTGGTGCGCCCTATATATGAAAACATTATTCAAATAGGCCATTCACTGAAGGTGCGCCTTACACTCCGAAGCGCCTTATAGTGCAGAAAATACAGCACATGGTGTGGTGTCACTGAAATCAAGGATAAATCATCCTAAACTTGTTCTACCGTTGTTAGGTTTCTAAATTTTTCTTACTCCTTGGTCCATGTCTGATTGTTCAAGCCATCAGGAGGACATTTTGATGGATTCGTGTCCATTTTGGTTTGGACACGACCACCTCTGAACTTGGGGTTTACTCATTTCTGGAGGATGGAAGACCACTGCTTTGCTTCTCAACCAAAGTAGTCCTTCGCAGTGGTTGGTGCCATGCCCCCCCCCCCCAAAGTGCAGCTTTGCTACCTCTATGGAACCACACAGAGACGAGCTCCATACTCCATGTCTCCTGAAGAGGGCATTGCAGGCAATGCCCTCTTCATTGCGGGTCTGCCTTGTTCCAGCGGCTCATCAACCAAGACACGGGATGGCGCAGTGGCGGTTGTCAATGGTTGTTGGGGTCACCCCATCTGGGCATTTTGCCAGGTGATCCATCTGGTGGCTGCGTGGCGTCGCCTCTCAGGAACCGCGACCATTAACGCTGTATTCTGTTTCCTGAGTCAAACTTGTTCACAGTCTGCAGACTACAACTCGACTGGCCAAGTTCCATTTTTCTGACAGGTACAAAATATATTTAGCCGGTTCTCTGGAGTTCCTCAGCTCGACACGGCATCGTGACATTTAAATTGTTGTTTTTGACCCCGAGAACGAGTCAGCAGGCAGGCTGGCGGACGGCAGGTTGACTTTGGGATTGGCGACGAATCCAAACGGTGTCTGAGTGGTGCGGTTCCCCGATTGGGCCGTTATTGAGGCACAACGTGTTTTATTGCCTGTTAGGAAGGGGAAGCAAAAATGGAGGGGCTGTGTGTGTGTGTGTGTGTGTGTGTGTGTGTGTGTGTGTGTGTGTGTGTGTGTGTGTGTGTGTGTGCGTGTGTGTGTGTGTGTTTACATCTGAGATCAAATTTGCTACAGTGAAAACCGCCCTGTTGTGAAAAATTTCTTGCTGCAAACATGATTTCGTTGTAGAGGAGTTTCACTGTAGTTCAATAGCTGTCAAGAAGTCAGTCCCATCACCAGGTACGCTACTGTCTCGCTCCTTTTTTGACTCAGTCTCTGCTGGTTTTGGGAGCTGGCTGTGCTGAATATAGTGCTTCTCGGTCCCACAGACTGCAATGATATTGTCCCACATTGCTTTTCTTTCACTACACTGTACGTGTCTATTTATTTATTTTTTAACTTTATCCGGATGCGTGTCTGCTTGTGCCTGCATGGGCTGTAGTATGTTCTCGATGCCACCAAAAGTTCACATCAGCAAACACAGCGAAATGGGCGGAGAAGCAAAATTTTCCCCTTGAATGCACCGCCCGGCAAGCAACCGTGCCTGACCGTGCAAACCGCATTGGCTATATACGGAAACGCACTGCTAGTAACGCTCAGCTCGTGTTGGGTCTGACCGCGGGCATAAAAATATACGGTGAGCAAAGGGTGCACTGCCAAGTTTATTTGCTTTTCTGTACATTAACTAGCAAGTACTTACTGGCTCAGAGGGCAACTCATAATGTTGCTAATTAACAAACGGGACCATACTATTTATGGTTCTGGGGTGGGAGGGTGGGAGGTGATCCACTGAGAAAATCAATGATTTGAACACAGGGGCAAAAATTGTGAAGAGTAGAGAAGAATGAAAGATATTCGTTTTCAACAGGACTTCCATGTGGATTTGAGCGAAAAGGGAGCAGATTTGTTTCATACAGAATACGAAAATGGGTTTTCCTGTATTCAGTTTTATTTCACCAAAGTGTGGCTGTTCACTGAAAAGCTTCCCTACAGTTTTGTCGCCTATTTTTCTAATTCAATCTCCAAGTTGAAAGTGTCTTTATAATTCGTGATGGTGATTTCTGTTACGAAAACAGAACCAAAATGCTGCTTTGCTGCCTAAGGTAAAAGAAATGTGGCTCATCAACATTGTTAAACTTTAAAAGTGGAACATTTCTTAATGTAAGCAAAGTAAAATGATGGTGAATTTGACATCTGAATTTAATGTGAAAACAGTTATCAATGTTGTCCAGTGAAACCCTTTATCTCAAAATTTTGTGAATTTGTGAACTACCGGTACTAAAATATTTTGATGGACTCATCAAAATATAATTTTAAAGTTATGATCCCACACACACCATTAAAATCATCGCTAATTGCAAATGTGCATGATCAAAAGATGACATTGATGCTTTTGTCCTGTGATTGCCGGCTAGTTATTAGCGGCTAATCTGCTAATGCCTACGTGGGCAGGCTGCGCTAACTCTGCTGGCATTTTCATGCTTTCCGCTTCAACACTTTGGTGCCACTTGTTCAAATCATTCAAAAGGTTTATTGTATTGCTTTGTTTTTGTTGACCTACTAGCACTACGGGTTCCTCCTCCACGTTGCTCTGGACATACAGCCGCAAAAAAGATGGGAAGAACTTCTCTGGTCAAATTAGGTCCATCTTCCGAAGATTATGCCAAGTTTTTCCTTTGGGGTGCTGATCGCTCTGCAAGAAAAAAAAAAAAAGAGGACGCCTGATTTAGACTGCCAGATAATAAGAAGAGAAGTAGTAGATGAAGAAATAGAAGAAACTACACTAACGTGAACAACGAAAGAATCGCTTTTTCAAAAACAATGAAACAAATGAAGTAGCAACACGGTTCAACCAGAGTCAATTTCCCGGGAATGTTAAATGTTGTAAAAATTGCCCTTTAAACATGTGATGTACTTTGTATAAACATTTATTGTTACTAAATAAACGCACGCAATTTGGAACTTGGTGCATTTGATTGGACAGCGACGTTAATGTCAAATCGAATGACTGTGTTTAAATTGCATGTTTGTGTAGCACGTTCACCTCCTCGGAGAACGACACAGCCCCCACCCCCTGCTCTCTGCGACGCCACCACCACCAACCGCCCCCCACCCCTCTTTGCCTCACTACCCCCTCCTCATAAGAGCGGCTGTTGTCACCTAAACTCCACATGGTGAACTCAGCCTCTATATTTAGGCTGTTCGTAAAGTTCAGTCGAGCAGCGCCCCGCGCCTCACTGTGCCGCCATTCTTGGTCCTTGCCGCTTCGCCCGCACCAAGCCGGCCTCGTCCGCTATGTTTGCAGACGTCACCGACATTACAAAGCCTCCGACAAACATTTCGCTCCTCTTCGTACATGCATATGGATGGGGCCGGCATCAGTGGGGTTAATAGCAGTCACTCAGCATGCGGGAGCTGTGGCGGGCGGGCAGGCGGTGCAGTGCAGAGGATGACCTCTGACCCTGCTGGAAAGGAATGTGGAAGCTCTTTCATCCAGGACAGAAACCAAAGACACCCAGGCGGAAAGTGGCGGTTCAATGCTGCTTTCAGCCTTCCTGATTAGGGGAAGTGAGCGGCGCTTCCAGCAAACGTACGTACGTGGGCATCGAAGCCATTTTGGAAGCAAAGTTCCTGCTCCAGCTTTTATGATTTGTGCAGTGAGGCTTGTGCGATTGGACGGTGGGAACGATCGCAGTTGTATTGTTTGTGCTGAAGCTCTGAAACTGCCTGTGCTTCGACGCTCCTCATACTTCAATGCCAACACAATGTCAAGATGCCAACAATTCTAAAAGTCAAGCAAAAATAAAGTCAACTTCAACCAAGCTTACTTAGTGTTAGAATTTCAGCAGTGTCAATAGTTTAGTGCAGGGATGGGCAATTTCCACAGTGGCGGGGGGGCACAGTTTTTCATCAGCCCTAATTAGGGGCCACATAGGAAGATACACTTCTAAACCAGATGCATGACAAAATGTCATGTTCACCAAAAACGAAGTCACTCAAAGATTTTATTTTACTACCAAATGTTTGTACTGTATGTCAATCACATGCTGAAATTGATTAGTTGACTCACTCACCTGTGTGAACAGAGTGCAGTGTAGGGCAGTCAAGTTGGTCCCACATGAGTCCCCTTGGTAAGGCGAGTCCAACACAACAGCCGCTCTTCCAATGAATGTCACACTTTTCAGCGTTGAATCCATCTCTGTTTTTGGAGGACACAAATCGATTAACTCCTCTTGCACTCCCAACCAACACTCAGTGATGTGGAAAAACAAAATCATTGTTGTCTGTGTATTTTTGAGACCGTGTTACGGTGGCCATGACACTCTCCTCTTCTTCTGTGATGCGTTTTACAGCTCCTGGTGAGCAATGTCTGCCATCCTGTGGTTAACATTGGTATTACATCTTTCAATGGCTCAGCAACAGCAAACCCCCAAACACAACGTTTACCCAGAACTACCATTTTAAAGCAACTAATTATCTTAAGCTGGCCCAGTGATTGAGTGGTTAGCGCGTTGACCTCACAGTGCAGAAGTCGTAGGTTCGATCCCGGCTCCCGCTTTCATGTGTGGAGTTTGCATATTCTCCCCGTGCCTGCGTGGGATATCTCCGGGTACTCCGGTTTCCTCCCACATTCCAAAAACATACATGGCAGGCTGATTAAACACTCTAAATTGTCCATCGGTGTGAGTGTGAGGGCGAATGCGCTTGCAAAAGGCAAGGAAAGTACAAACGGAAATTGCTCGTCCCAAAAGGACAGGAGAATCAAATCATGACAAATACCAAACCGAGAATAACTTAACAAACTATTTACAAGAAAATGAAAAGCAATTAACAAGGAACGAGAAAAGCTGAGCAAAGTCTGGAACGTCTCGAAAGTTGTACATGAATAATAGCTTGAGAAGGCGAATTATCCGACAGTCGGTTGTCGGCTTGGAAGTCCTGAAATAGTTTGTTGAGCATGATGGGTAACAGGTGAGCAGCTGGAAAGACCGGAACACCTCGATCACCTGCTGGAGCCTAACAGAAACTAAATCATGACAAAAAGATACTTTGGTACCTCCTTGTGTCAACTTTTGCCTTCTTTTTCCTGTGAGCGGCACATGGAACTTACAGGCCATGACAATACTGTCAATATCTATGAAGGTGTACTATCTGAAGATGATCTACATTTGGATTGTTGTGTTGGAGAGTATTGTTTATTATATGAGGAAATAATTCGCGGCCTGTAATTCGGTATCGGATGGGGATGTGTGTGTATGCTGTTCATCACCTTGAATCTATGAGGTGAAAACATTCATTGCAAATTCAGGAGATAAATGCCGTTACTCGAATAAAAAATCTTTATTTTTCTTTTTTTACTGACAGCCTAATGTTATCATTACAGATTGCGGCCAACGTTAGAAATTTTATTCGAAAATCGGAAGTCTTACTTGGGGTCTGGGTGGAGTGTATATACGTGTGTGTGTGTGTGTGTGTGTGTGTGTGTGTGTGTACGTCCGTGCATGCAGTATGTGCTTTTTCCGTGTTTTAGTGTGTGTGTGTGTGTGTGTGTGTGTGTGTGTGTGTGTGTGTGTGTGTGTGTGTGTGTGTGTGCTGGTCGTTAAACCTGGAGGCAGGAAATTAATCATTGTGGGTAAAGTGACATCAGCTGTAAAGGTCTATACTGCAGAGTGCAAATTGCTATACAAGGTCACAACCCTTTTCTTTACCAATTTGTAGCCAAGTTTAACTGAGTCTGTTTATCACTTGAAAGTGTCGACCAAGAAATCTGTCAGAAGTGTTCTTGTCCTGGTGGAAGTTGTCAGTTCGTTTTACCAACCGCCCCCGCCCCACCCCACAAAAAAAAACCATGTTTGATAACCTAGTAAGATCAAGGTAACCAACCGCATGTCTTAATTTAACTCGTCATGAATTAGAATTGACTCAACTCACCCCTCTGGGAGTTGTCGAAAGGGCTTCTACCGTTGTTGATTCTTCTTTTGATGACTGCCAACCCGCCTCTTCAGTCAGGTTTATCTTCCCCTTTACCGTATAATGATCGTCCTTGTACCAAAATCCACACCCACATGTCGAACCGCCCTCAGCAGTTACACACTTTTTTTACTTTGCTTGAATGGACTTCGGAAACCAAAATATACAAAATAGTAAATGCCATGGCATTGAAATAAAACCTCCCTTGAAGTTCACTTTCCATAAGTAGTGACCGCACGGGAGGCATCCAAACATACCAAGGTCCAGTCTGTCCGTTTATGCTCTCAAAATATGAGAATGTAAGTGGTAGAAAAGTTCAGCCTTTGGGGGTTCAAATAAATGGGCCTCAATATAACATTGGGTTGAGTATCCCACACCTCAACAGGCTGCCCTATAAGATCAGAAAGCCATTATTTGTCTCACAATGGAGAAATTCCCAATTTTTGTCACCGATTCTGTTCATAATCTTTCTGAACAGAATTTCTAGGCACAGCCGAGTCATCGAGGGGGTCCGGTTTGATGGCCTCAGTCTTGCATCTCCGCTTTTTGCAAAGAGATCTCCAACTCTCACTGGAGTGGTTCACAGCCGAGTGTGTAGGGATGAAAAGAAGCACCTCCAAATCTGAAACATTGGTCCTTAGTCGGAAAAGGATGGAGTACCCTCTCTGGGTCGAGGATGAGCTCTTGCCCCAAGTGGAGTAGTTGAAGTATCCTGGGGTCTTGTTCACGAGGGAAGGCAGGATAAAGTGGGAGATCCACAGCCGCATCAGTGCAGCGTCTGCTTTGTATCCGTCTGTCAAGATGAAGGAGCTGAGCCAAAGGTGAAGCTCTCGATTTACAGGTCGGTCTATGTTCCTCCCCTCACTGATGGTCACGACCCACAACAACAAGACCTCGGATACAAAGCAGCCGGAATTTGTTTCCTCCACAGGGTGTCCGGATTCTCCCTTAGAGGTGAGAAGCAAGGTCACACCTGCAGCAGTGCACTGTAAATGCGGAAGACGCCGCCCCAAAACAGAATTGTTCATGGTACATTAACCTTCATTCGGTGTTCACGTCATGTCATTTTATGATCCCCAACCTTTATTGAGCCAAGTCACATATTCTAAGTTTGAAAAATTGCACTGCACACCACCAAACAAAATCGTCACAAAAAGAGGATACATATAGGTCTGTCAGTTTCATACTTTTTGCCATCTAACAGAAGATAGTGTATTTGCTCTTTCTGTCACGAGAACATGCTGGCATGGACAGATGGACAAAGATGCATTATTTGTTATTAATAAATATTTTTTTTCCACCAATTAGGCTAAATTTGTCAAAGACAGGCAACTTGTTTACAGTATTTGGAAACAAGTTGTCTCCAGACCTTCCAATGTTATCCGATCGCCCTCTGCTGTCTCAACCAAGCCATTACAGTTACATGCTTACCCCAGAAGAATACAAGAGCGACTCTACCAACATTGGTGAACAGGAACAGTGTTTCATCCATCCATCCATTTTCTCATCCGCTCATCCTCAGAAGCGCCGCGGGCTTGCTGCAGCATATTTTAGTTGTCTTCGGCCAGTAGGCGGGGTACACCCTGAACTGGTTGCTAGCCAATCGCAGGGGGAACAGTGTTTTAAATATTTCATATTTGGAAAGCACAACTCTCAAGACAATTAACCTGAATTTTTAAAGAGCACAACCTTCAGAATAGTCTAAAAATCCAGCAAGGTACTGGTAGGAAATGAACACACCAATCACATCATGTGGGACAGTTCTAATTGAAAGTCTATAGAAATGTACGTTCAGGAAAAAGGCTGTGGGTTAAATGGGGGCTTCAACATTGAGATTAGAATCCGGCGATATCATTCGTTGTCCTGATATTTTTTTGTTTCAGACCAAAGATGAGGGGATCCTATTCACTGCAATCTTAACACTTTGAGGAAGAACGTGCATAAATATGCATAAACGCTATCGTTATAGTAAGACTATAAAGCTGTATTAAAGACATATTTCTTTTTGTCACTGGAAATTGATATTGATGTCCCCTCCTCTTCCATTGCCTCCATTTTCTTTCTGAACACATCCAACACATCCTGTTGAGATCGGTATTATTGTCCTCTCCTCTTCTATTGCTTCCACTTTCTTTTTGAATGCATCAAACACATCCCAGGACTGAGGAATGAGCCGGCGAGAGAAGGCCAGTTGGAACAGCCAAGACATGAAGACGACGACTGCCAGAGAAATGA
>CAAKHF010024150.1:3445-20791 GCA_901007745.1 Hippocampus kuda | reverse complement strand
GAGGACTACGAGGTGTGGCTGGTTTAAAAGTTCATTGCATGACATCAGCTGAGCAACGCTGTCTTGGGTTAGGGTTAGGTAGAGACAGTGAGATGGTGGAAAGAAAAGCCACCGGGTCCAGAAGTATTTGTTATTGTTAGATTCAGACGAGCGTGGACGTTATAATGCTAAAATGGCTACAAAAGGACCTTTGGATGTCAAGCAGCTAAGACAAGAAGAGCTCTGATGCTGGAAGAGAGGTTAAAAGTGATCAAAATGAAAGACGGAGCAAGCAAAATAAATGACATGATCCAAGAAATTGATGTAAGTGAAAGTGAATGCTGATTGTAAATTTCGCAATTTCTTTACCTTTTTTTCTTTCTACACTGACAATACGAAGTGTCAAATAAGTGTATGCTCATACTTATGCACTATTGGAATAAAAATAGAGTACACGTACGTTTGTGTGCGTGTACACATATGTTTGAGTGTGTGTGTGCTTACATCTGAGACAAAATTTGCTACAGTGAAAAACCCCCTGTTGTGAAAAATTTCTTGCCGCAAACACGATTTCGTTGTAGAGGAGTTTCACTGTAGTTGTAATAGTAGTAGTAGCTGTTGTCGTGGCTATTCTAGCTTAGCTGTTGAAAGAGAGCAAAGCTCTTTGATGTGTAACGTCCGTTGCGTCAGCACTGATTGGTTGAAGCCAAAAGACGTGCGTGCTTCACTCGAGTGGCGTCGCTACAAAAATAGTACATCGGGCTCGGCTGGTGTTTGACAACACTGCTTTATTCTGAAAGTTAGCCTTTTCTGTCGTCACTTCCTTTGTCTCGTCATAACTTAACTGGGAGCACTATCGTGCCAGATAGTGTGACGTATTTCTCAAACCGGCGAGTGAATTAGAACTTTCCAGACCGTTTTGTAGTCACTTTCGTTATCGAGCGGAGAGCCGTCCCACACTGGACACCGGAACGTGGAAGCCACGTCTACAGGAAGCGACATTCCACTTCGCTAGCCCTGCTGCGGAATAGACGGAGCCTTGGTTTAGCTTTAGCTGCTTGGCACCAGCTTGGGTAGTGGCTCTCACCTACTTTTGACGTCATCGGCAGAGTTGCCTCTATAACGGTTCTTTACGGGTGAGTGGGGTCATATTGGCTATTTTAACAACAGCATTACAGTGCGATGTTAACCCAGCGGGGCTACGTTGGCCAGCTGGTCGTGAGGTAAACACGTCGTATTGAAATCGTCCGTCGTCTTTGGTTACTTTCTATTTTATTTTGGGAACGCACCTCAACGCTTAATGTCAGAAAACTCCCACCAAACGTTGTCAAAATTCACAATCCCATCCCTACCGCTGGCCACTTCAACCTCTTAAAATATACAAACAATCGCCATCGTATTTTGGATGTTCGAGGCGTTAAGCATTTTTGTCCCAACTGACATCCACGATAGAGAAAAATCGTAACCAAAATACACGTGCACACTCGCCTATACCCACACCAATATCTGAAAATATCAAAACAGCCGCACAAGTATTTTTCATTTTAGGGACGTTAACTGTTTTCCTGTTTATATAGTTTACGTCACTCGCAAGAAAACTATCAATCTCTACCTTTAACCACATCAAGCTCTGAACATATCAAAACAACCGCACAAATATTTTGGATTGTTGGGGCGTTAACTGTTTTCCTCTCCATAGAAAGACCTTAATGTCACTCGATGTCAGAAGACTCAATCCCAACCTACACCAACTAATTCTCTGAAAATATCAAAATGATCTCAGCAATAATTCTTAAGTGTCAACCTCTCCACAGTTGCTCACTATAGCGCAATGTGGAAAACGCCGAGGTTGAAGTAGGCATGAGTAGAAATGTGCATGTGAATTTTGGTGACGATGCACCGCAGTTTTCTGACATTAAGATACGTTACTGACATGAGCACAATGCTTTCTTTGTCGTGGATAATTAAAAATCGTCTCTAACAGGAAAATGATTTTTGACCAGACTGAAACTAAACGTCTTTGAACAGAAATGTGAATATAAGCACCCAGGATACAGTGTCAATCAAAAATAAATAAACTTATATTTAGAATACAGGTGGGTGCTCAATTTTATATATTTTTTTACCATATTGAAGGAAAGTCCATTGACGACAAAAAAATTCAATAACTGAGAGTTGTATATCATTGTAATTCACCACACACAAAGTGAAATGTTTAAAGCTTTTTTTTTCCATATTGATGACTATTGCAAAACGACACAATAATAATAAATTGCAATATTTCGCAAAATGAGAATACAGTAGTTCATGTGACTGACAAAAAAAGGATTTTAGAACTCTTGGCCTTCTGAAGTGTATTTTAATCCCAATCATTTTCATTGGCGCCGCCCCTTCAATCCCAGCCGTTTCACTGGGTTGTGACCCACAGATTATTGCGCTCTCTTTTAGCTAGTGGTTGTAATTGTAGTTTGAGACTAAATGTACTCAAATACAAATCCTCAAGGGCTGCCAAAAATGTTCTCAATTATAAACACCCGCTGATCTAATGCCTTTATATATTGAAGAGCTACAAAGTTGTCTATAGATGTGTATTTCTCGTTTTTAGAGCTACTGGAATCTCACTTGTCTTTTGATATGATGCTACCTCTCCACAGAAAAATATGGCAGTTCAGAGAAGACTTGACTGGCAAAGCCTCCTGGCCGTGTCGCTGTTCTTGTGGATCTTATTGATGGGCACACACGTCGGGGCTCGGCCGGCCAACATGTCTGCCTCGAAAGACAAGAGCGCAGCCAACAAGGACGACAATGAGATTCTTCCGCCGGACCACTTGAATGGCATGAAGATGGAGTTGGATGGCCACCTCAACAAGGATTTCCACCAAGAGGTCTTCTTGGGCAAAGACATGGAGGAGTTTGACGAGGACTCTGAGCCGAGGCGGAACAGGAAGAAGCTCATTGACATCTTTGCCAAGTATGATGTATATTTAGTCTAAAAATATTTGGAATCCAATGGTGAGGACATCCGCTCACTGTTGTATGTCCATCCATCCATCCATTTTCTGATCCACTTTATCCTCACAAGGGCCTATCCCAGCCGTCTTCGGGCAGTAGGCTGGGGACACCCTGAACTGGTTGCCAGCCAATCGCAGGGCACACAGAGACGTACAACCATCTGCGCTCACACTCACACCTAGGGACAATTTAGAGTGTTCAATCGGCCTACCATGTATGTTTTTGGAATGTGGGAGGAAACCGGAGTATCCGGAGAAAACCCACGCAGGGACGGGGAGAACACAGGAAGGCCGGAGCTGCAATCGAACCCGGTACCTCTGCACTGTGAGGTCGACGCGCTAACCACTGGGCCAAAAGTCTCAACAATTAAAGAGAGTTAAAAATGTGCACCATATCAGCGGTCTGTGTGGCGAGTAGCTAGTTGAGACTGAAAACCAATCCCCCTTGCCAATCTGTGCACGCCCACTGCTGTAAAGATGGTGCAGACACATCATAAACAAAGACAAATGCTACATTTTTTATGAGCATCGAGATTGAGAGGAAAAAAAAACAAAACAATGACATGAAAAATGTGCGAGTGCTAATTTTCCTAACGCCTCTCTCCCAGAGTGGATTTCAACAAAGACAACAGTGTGAGCGCCAAGGAGATGCAGCGCTGGATTATGGAGAAGACGGAGGAACATTTTCAGGAGGCCATGAAGGAGAACAAGAACAGCTTCCATGCTGTCGATCCGGACGGCGACGGTAAGAGTGCGTGCATTTAGAAACGAGACAGGATTTAATTTTGACTTTAGGGTGGCACGACTGTCTGTGTCCTATGTGTTGTGTTGTGTTATTTTTGTTATTTTCACTTCAAAATGGCGCCGCGAGAGTGGCTTCCTTTCCAGCAGCTCCTATATTTTGTTGTTCTACTTCTTCCTTTCATAACTTTGCTGCTGTGAATTGGGAATTTCTCCATTGCGAGACTAATATAGGTTTTCTTATCTTAAAAACAAGCACTGGATACAATTGGCCCAGCTTGTCATTTGAAAACATAACTAATCTTTGTCTTCCAACAAATGTCCTTTTTTTTCTTTCTTTTTTTTAAATATTGCAGGTCACGTGACATGGGATGAATACAGAATCCGGTTTCTTGCCAGCAAAGGTTTCAATGAAAAGGAAATTGCAGAAAAAATCAAGAATAACGAAGACCTTAAATTGGACGAGGAAAGTAAGTAGAGAATCACATGCGATATTTCCTCCATTTTTTTCTTTACTATTTCAGGTGGTGTGCCGAATGATGGCACACTGAAAGGGGGGGGGGGCGTACTATGAGAAAAAAATTGATTAATCCTTAAGGCGATTTCAAGAACAAAGGCAATGTTGTGAATGTGGGGATTTTTTTTCAAGCCATCCCAAATTCTTCAGAAAACATTAAATATAATGTATTCCATGTAAACGGGGAGAAATGCGGCAGAGGGACAATTTAAATATTTTTTTATTTAATATGAACAAAAAATAATGAAGGCAATTGGGGGTGGAAAAGTCATTGGATATGCAAATCTGTGGATGCCAAACTGCATGTATGCAGTTGTCTTGCATACATTTTATGGAGTGGTTTTGTCTTGGTGAGTGTTTAAGAACATGGATGCACGTTTGTTGTTTTTTTTTTGTGGTTCTCCGTGCAGCTCAGGAGGTTCTGGAGAGTCTGAAGGACCGCTGGTTTCAAGCTGACAACCCTCCGGCCGACCAGCTACTCAATGAGCAGGAGTTCCTGTCCTTCCTGCACCCGGAGCACAGCAGAGGCATGCTCAAATACATGGTCAAGGAGATCATGCGTGACTTAGGTGCGGTCCTACTCCTGCTTTGCTCTGCAGTCCTCATGTCGTTGTAGGATCATTTAACTGCCCTTCGGCACAGTGTGATATGTCTTCGATATTAATTGGTGGGGGGTGGTGTTGTTGTTAATTACATTGGACAGTGGTGGTCATCTGTTGGTGGCATAGACATGCCAAATGAGTTTCAATATGAATGTATCCGTCACCCCAAAGTCGTTGCCGTTTGGAATTGAAATGCAAATGGGATGTCTCGCGCTTGTGCCGCAGACCAGGACGGCGACCAGAAGCTCACCGTGTCGGAGTTCATCTCACTCCCTGTGGGTACTGTGGTGAACCAGCAGGGCCAGGAAATGGATGACGATTGGGTCCGCGAGAGGAGGAAAGAGTTTGAGGACGTCATGGACTCCGACCGCAATGGCATTGTCACCATGGAAGAACTGGAGGTGTCCATCCTCACTGCTTCTTCTGTTGCTATTTGAAGAATAATCCTCCCTGCCGATCATGCACATTTCTGTAACAAAAAACAATTTAGTACCTTAAAACTCAAAGGCAATAAATAACCAGGATTGCATGTCACGTTTGAGTGAGGTCAGTTTAGCAGGGCCCTTGAAGACTGAAAACTAACATCATGTACCCTGAGGTAAAATAATTGAGGAAAAAATGTCAATGTTTTTTGTTTTTTGCTCCAAAGGTTGGCAGCTGTGGACTAACATACGAGATCTTAATTTGTGGCGTCTCTGTGTGGCAGGAGTACATGGACCCTATGAACGAGCACAACGCTCTGAACGAAGCCAAACAGATGATTGCAGTGGCCGACGAGAACCAGAACCACAATCTGGAGCTGGACGAGATTCTCAAGTACAGCGAGTACTTCACGGGCAGCAAGCTGATGGACTACGCCAGGAACGTTCATGAGGAGTTCTGAAGTGGTTGCGCTGTTGACGTAGGCGATCCAATACTAAAACTCGTTTTTAATATCGACCCGACTTGCCCGGTTTTGTTGTTGCGGACCCACGTTCAGGCAAAGCGGCAGTCCTCTTGAATGTGTTGCACTATGGTCACAATTGATTAGTGTGCTTAGCCCATTTGCAATATGTGTATATGAGAAATATCCCCGGACGAGACTGAAAGAGCAGCTTGTGAGTGTGTACAGTGTAAATATTCAATATCACTCGCATGCAGTAGATCTACCTTGCTCATTAGCGGGGGGTCCATTGACAGTAGCTTAATAAATAAGACTAATATTAATATATGATGACAAAAGCTCAGGTGTTGAACAAAAAGCTCTTGGGGATATCTAGGTCTGCTAATAGATTATTCTTGCCCAAGTATATATTTATATGAGCAGCACTGTGTCACATGCTTAATAGGTTCATTTTGTAATTTTGTCTTTTTTTTTTGTTTTGTTTCAAGCGGACTTTAAGGTGTGAGTAAGTGCCCAGAAGTTTGTCATTTTATTCCATTCCATGTAGTGTTGAAATGCTGCTCATTGAAGTGTAAGAAAAGGGTGTCAATGGCAGCTTTGTGGCACCTATTTGCAGAAGCACTGCGAAATAAATATTTGGTATCAATTAGAATTTTGGGATGGTGTGAAATGTCTCACTTGTATCCGCATCACATGGACTGTATGCTTGCGAGAGTGACATTAAAAAGAAAAGCGTTATGAACCATTCCACAACTGCCAGGTGCCACACTGTCCTGGGATGCCAGAGAGGACCGAATGTAGCATTTCAGAATAAAAACTCTTTGAAATCTACGTATGTCATATCTTCTGATTTCATAAATAATGACTGTGTTATTCAACCATTCCAATTTTGGCAGCCACTAGACTAATTAGGATTCCATTTCAATCAAAACTAAGGTAGCATTTGAAAACTGTCGCATGTAGATTTTAAAAGGAATTACTCTGAAATGCTCTTTCTGATCATAATGAAGCTTAATCATTCCAGCGTGCTCTTCGCTACGTTGTTGGAACTGGATTAGTTACGTGATTTTCTGGATTATTTTTATGGATAATGACAGTCATACATTTTTCAAAGGGGTTTTGTTCTATATTTTTATATAAAAATGTCCTGGGATTTTGTACAGGTGTCACCAACAAGTTGCCTGCAGGCACAATTTTAAATTCATTCATTCATCTTCCAAACCGCTTCATTCTCACGAGGGGGGTGCTGGAGCCTATCCCAGCTGACTTCGGGCAGTAGGCGGGGGACAGCCTGAACCAGTTGCCAGCCAATCGCAGGGCACACAGAGACAAACAACCACACACGCCCACACTCACACCTAGGGACAATTTAGAGTGTTCAATCCGCCTGCCATGCATGTTTTTGGAATGTAGGAGGAAACCGGAGCACCCGGAGAAAACCCACGCAGGCCCGGGGAGAACATGCAAACTCCACACAGGGAGGCCGGAGCTGGAATTGAACCCGGTACCTCTGCACTGTGAAGTCAATGTGTTAACCACTGGACTACCGGGCCGCCCCCATTTTAAATTATTTTTGATAATAATTGACATATATTTTCAGTATCATGACATGGATTAATGTCAAATCATTAAAGAGATAATTTAAGCATTGATTTCAGAAGTGTGTACCAAGTTAATGTTACCCCTTTGCACTCATTGGTACCGACGATATAAATATCTGTTTCATCAAGGTTGCCCGACAATGGTGTCACTCTCTGTTAGATGCACATCCTCAAATTTTCTACAACAGATCGGTACAACAGACGCTGCACCGATCTCCCGCTCCCTCCTGCCCTCAGGAACCAGACCCCAACATACTTAACTCCTCCACTTGGGGTAAGATCTCATCCCCGAGGGCGCGCCACCCTGTTCCGACTGAGGACCATTGTTTCAGATTTCATCCCAACCGTTTCACACTCCGCTGCGAACTGCTCCAGTGAGAGTTGGAGAGCCCTGCTTGAAGAAGTCACCAGCACCACATCATCTGCAAAAGGCCAAGACGCAATCCTGAGGCCACCACACTGGACTCCCTCAATGCCTCGGCTGTGCCTAGAAATTCTGTCCATAAAGGTTATGAACAGAATTGGTGACCAAGTGCAGCTTTGGTGGAGTCCAACCCTCACTGGGAACGATTCCGACTTACTGCCGGTAATGCGAACCAAACTCTGACATCGGTGGTATTGAGACCGAACAGACCTTATCAGGAGGTTTTCGGTACCCCACAGAACTCCCTGCGGAACAAGATCAAACACCACACTGCTCCTCCTGAATCTGAGACTCGACTTCCGGACGGACCCTCCTCTCCAGCACCCCTGAATAGACCTTTCATTCTTTTCACAAGGCACTGAACTATTACATGCATCAAATGTGTCTGAGATTCCTATCAGTGATCTGAACAGACAGGAGAAAGTAACAACAAAAACAAGACAAAGGAGTCAGTTATACAAACATTTGTACATCCTGTGCAACCTATATGTTGCTATCATATGAATCTTTTTTTTTTATATTCTCCATTTAAGTTATACTTGCAATTATATAACGTATATTTAGGAAAGTTATGTCAAATTAGGAGCCCTCCACTTGTTCCCGGTAGCCCCACAACAGTTGTAAATTCTCTTGATAGTTTTCATTTTTTATTCATTCATTCGTTCATTCATTTTCCGAACCACTTTATCCTCACAAGGGTAGCGGGGGGTGCTGGAGCCTATCCCAGCTGTCTCTGAGCAGTAGGCGGGGGACACCCTGAACCGGTTGCCAGCCAATCGCAGGGCACACAGAAACGAACAACCATTCGAGCTCACACTCACAACTAGGGACAATTTGGAGTGTTCAATCAGCCTGCCATGCATGTTTTTGGAATGTGGGTGGAAACCGGAGTACCCGGAGAAAACCCACGCAGGCCCGGGGAGAACATGCAAACTCCACACAGGGAGGCCGGAGCTGGAATTGAACCCGGTACCTTTGCACTGTGAGGTCGACGTGCTAACCACTGGACTACCGGGCCACGTTTTCATTTAAAAATAATAATAATTAATTGAAGTGTTTTTATTACCCCCCCAAAAAAATGCCTTTTTGTTCATGTGAGTGTCCTCAATGCTCCCTAAAATATACACTTGCATCCAAGACTCTAAATTGTTGTTTGTGGGTTTAATGAGTACAGCATTAGCAGTCATAAAAACACAGTTTAAGCAGAAATCCAAAGAGGCCCTCTGGAAGGTGAATTTCCTGTGTGGTAATTCAAGCAATGAATCGTCTGTTGAGTATTTAAAATGAAGGTACATTTTTGAAAAGTTCAAACAATGCGGCATCTTTTGCCTATCAAGGAGTACTGACGTAACCAAAATCTTTGACACAAAGTGTAGTGACATCATAAAGCGCACTTGTTCTTTTGTCATAGAGCGAGACGGACGCTGCCCAGTGGGCTTTTACTGAGCTATCGACAATCAAGTTACAATCTGCCGTCTTGTCTACAACCTTCACCATCCACAATCCACCGCAGCCATGACGGATTCCCCAGCACCTACACCGAGCGTCGACGGCGCGTGCCCTCTGCAGGAGAAATTGGCAAGAAGCATTGTGAGCTCGCTGATAATGACGCTCATCCAACGCTTCCCAAAGAAAGTCAGGAAGTCGATTGAGCAATACGACTTACAGCTGATCATCGGATGGATCTACCGTAAGGTTATGAAGGAGGTCAGCCTGGAGCCCCTGGCTGCTATGGACATGGTTGCCTACAATAAATTCATCAAGATCATGATTGAGGACCTCTTCCAACAGTATCATTCACATGAGAAGCTGTTGGAAGCTCTCATCTCAGATGAGCCATCATTTGACGATGTCGTGTCCAGTCACTTGACAAAAAATCTCAAAACGCTCAGCCGCGTTTCCGAGATGAGCTCAATGAAAAGGTTCTTTCTAGCCGTCGGCAAAGCTTTACTCAGGCCAACCACTCCACCAATGGGACTGCAAACGGTCTCGTAATTGTTGCATGACACTGCAGTTTTGTGCTGATGCAAATGTTTTTTGGCACCAATATTAAATCCTGTCAACTTTGAACCATTTTGGCGTTTAGTCAGTATTTTGACCACCCATACTCATCTGATGAGGAGAAGAGTTCTGTGGACTAACAAATTCTTAAAACTCAAGATAGTGTATTCGTGAATGAATGCGCATGTACTAGGTGCATCCGTTTGTGATCGACAAAAACGGCCATCGCCCCCGGACATGTAGAATGCTTCGCACCCCGTTGCCCAATGCTTTAAATGGGATGCGTTGGCAGTAAATACAAGAACATAATCGCTGCCGTTCAGCGGAACCACTTTTCAGGAGAATTGGCGAGTTTGTGAAAGCAGAAACCGCATCGGGAGAGAGAGCAAGCTATTGTCAACACTTTAGATTGCTCTAGAATCTGTTAAAACAGCGCGCGCACACGTGGAGTGAGCATTTGTTTAGATTTGGGAGAAAATAAAATTTTGCAAATTTTTACACGCGAGGCTTTCGTCGGGATTATTAGAAAACAAACGTCTGTTTTCTGCTTGCCAATTAAAACCGTACACCCGCTCGAATGGATTCAAGAGCGAAATTCATCAATTTTCACATTTTCTCCACGGAGGTTCGAGTAACTCTTACTTCACATAAAATAGCCTGGTTATCCAGCAAGACGGATTTCGAGGAACGTGCACAAGCTATTCAGTTTTGGACCGTGACGATTGTATCGCTGAAGGGAAATGGAAACAAGGAATATGAGGAGCATAAAATGACATCAGTAAAAGCCTGAGTCACTTGGATAGCAATAAGCTTACGCAATTTATTGGTGTCTTTTGGCTTACACAACTTCTTGGTGTATTTTCACTGCAACAGAAAGTAGACGGTAGTTATGTGCATGATGAAAGGTTGCCTTTCAAGCTCTACTGATGTCATCGCTCTCTTGCAAGCGGGGCTGAGTCACATCACATCTTTGTCATAGAGCCTGACTGAAAATTTGCTAAGAATGATGTCATGCCCCGCTCAGTCGTGATCAGCTCACGTTCCAAACTTACAATTTGGAATTAAATGGGTCGCGCTGGACAAGGACAATGCATTCAGATATTTCAGTGGAAAGGGAGACGCTCCTGCCAATTGTGTCGAAATATTTTGAAAACATTTCTCCAGCCCAGTGGTGCCTGCTGTCCGAAGGGCATTTTGACTCCAAAACGGGAGCCACGCTGGCGGACATGTGCACAGAGATGACCCAAAAGCTCTCTACTGACGCCCTGAAAATCATCATACCGGTGTTCCGACAGCGGGTCGGCGATACAAAGGTTGATCGTTTGACTCCGGTCCCGGAGGGGTCAACGAACAGTGCTTTTGCTTCAGCGCTTAGTATCCCGTTACAACAGTGCGACTCCGCCAGCAAGCTGGACTCGCTCTTAACAGACGAGGTTTCCGAAAGGGTAAATCGTACTTTGGCATCAGCCACGCACAAGGACGACGCTCAGCAGCTCGTGCCCCTCATGTACATCCCTGGAACTTTTACCAGTCTCAATGTGCTTTACCAGATGGTGCGTCTTGCTTGCAACGCATTGTGGATTTACCTGGGTCACGTGGAGTCAAGAACTCGGTGTTTCGGAGCGTGCTGGCGTCAACCGTCAGGTCACAAGCACCACGGCCGCATCCAGGTGGCACAGATTGAGGAACATCAGAGTCCTAAGTCATCCTGTAGCCCCAAATCAAATATCAGTGTTGATGAGACAACGGAAGCGGTAACTAAAATCCTCCGCAAATGGTCAGATTGCAATAATACAGAACCTGCAGACGTGCCGCTTGAAGCTCCTCCTCCAGATGTTCAAGGAACGGCGTCTGACATTGTCACCACGATTGTTGGTGATCTTCACTACGCCGCAGATATGGACAGTAACAGCAGCAGGTCGGTAAGCCCTCATTTTGATCTGAGGTTGATTGAGAAGACGTTGACCAACTTTTTTTCGACGCATATACAAATGAGCCCACGCAAGAACAGCTTTATCGAGTTCTCAAAAATGAGGTTTGACAAAATGATGGATGACGTGGTCAGTCAGGGGCTGTGGAAAGACTCCGAGTACCTGGTGACTTTCCCTTGCCTCCCTGACGATGTCGGCGCAGTTCATCCTGAGGTGTCCCTGCCGGGCTCCATCAGTACTCCTCTCAGTTTTGAGGGAATCCGGGACGATGTCGAGGGCTTGTACAACAATTTTGCAATGGCAGGAACAAAAGTCACCAAAAGCCACGAGACCCTCAATGATGAGATTACACTGTTCTCAAAAAAGCTGAGGGATAAGATCTACAACCACGTTCAGGTAAACCAGACGACCGGCGCCTCCGGGTTTGCAGGCACACAAACTCACGGGCGGAGAAAGCGCAAAAAACGGCACCCGGATGTTCTGTTTAACATTGTGGAAGATTCCGTAGGGAAGTTTTTGCAGCAGATGCTCCTTTGGATGGAGCTGGAGTACAGAAAGAAGAAGGCTAGGACCAATGCAGTGTGCGGTGCCTTAAACGATATTGACATGCTCATGTCTTCACTTGAGAGTTCAGACGAAAGGAACTCCAGTTTGCAGCTCGAAGCGTCAGCGTCTGCACCGCAGCAACGGGAAATGCAGTCTCACGTGGCATCACTCACCATCACACCAGCGACGCTGGAGAAGCTGGCTCGGAGTCTCATCAGCATGCTGATCCTGTCGCTGGTGAAACACTTCCCAAAGAAAGTGAAAAAGTCGATGGGCCAATGTGAAGTGCAGCTGATCATCAGTAAGGTTTATGGTGAAGTTTTGAATGAAGTCAATCTGGAATCGCTGGCCACCATGGACATGGTCACCTATAGTAAATTCATCCAGGCCGTGATCAAGGACCTCTCCCATCAGTATCGTTCTAAGAAGAAGCTCTTGGAAACGTTCAAGTCCAATTCAGATTTGTTTCGAGACGCTGTGTTGAAACATCTCATGAGCAACCTCAACGCTTACAAAGATGGCGTTGGCAGGAGCAAAATGAAAAGATTCTTTGCAGTTTTATTCAAACCTTTTACACCCTAACGCTTGGATCACAAACGTCAGGGTTCTTGAAGAAACTTCATAATCCCCTTTTAATACATGTAACTGATCTCCAAAGGGGGTTTGTGATATGAAGGTGGATGCATGATAATTACAATGTCCACGAAAAGGCGAAACTACATGGACTTGGGTTCCAGCTGTGCAACTCACAGCTGAAGAAAGGTCAGATAGAAAACAAAAGGACCGTATTAGAAACTTTTTTTTTTTTTTAACCAAATCTAGTTCATGTTTGAACCTTTCCTGTCAGACTGGTCAGTACCTGTAGGGTACTGCAAATGCTCACCTCCCAACGGGAGTCGGTGCGGTCAATGTGGCCAATCCACGGTTGTTGTGCAACAGGTATGTCATGGGCGTCGTCGGTATATGCCAGGTTTGACCATTTGTGGCAACACCATTGTGTTTTGAACAGACACACGACTACAGCTTCAAACTGTACACGGAGTTTATTTTGATGACATTGCAAAATCTTAAGTTTTAAAATGACCTCTTTCTAAAATGAACACAGAGTAGCCTTATTTTGGCGGTCCTGGGTTTGGGTTTGTCGACTTGAGTGTGCCAACGTGAATTGTTTGTATTTGTGTTCTTGTGCCAGACCAGGTAGTCGAACCTCGTTTCAACGTACCCCGTTTATGTTTTCATCGCTATAACGTTCAGATTTCAAAGTCTCGATTTCGCGCAATTCATTTTTCGTTTGCCGATTTTGCTTACAACGAACACCTGTAAAACATACACTTCATTATTATGACCAGATTTTTCCCCACAAATGCCTTCTCGTACTTTTGAAAGGGAGCCTCCCAAACGAAACTCAGCCAAGTTGGCAAAGTCAACGATTTCGACAATCATCCGTAACGGCAACAAAATCATGGCAGAGTCTGAGGCCAGCAGATTGAAAGATGATCGTAAACGGGTTCGGGCCGCGATACATCCTGAACTGGAGAAGATTCAGATTCAGAAAACTTTATTTATCCCCGTGGGGCAATTAGAGTTGTGCGAGAGCAGCTAATTATAGAGACAGTCAGAGCAAAGGAAAAACACAGGTAGTGGTTCCAGCAACAAAACAGGATTGCACATCGAGCAGTATTGCACAGTAAGGACACAGTCAGACAGTATTGCACAATGAAACAGTATTGCACGTCAAAAGTATAGCACCGTAAAATCGTATTGCACAATGGGGTGTTCGAGTCTGTGTGGTGGGGGGGGGGGGGGGGTCAGGGTTCCTTAGAATAAGAGTTTAAGGCACTTTTCATTTGCTGACTGAATGTAATCAGAGATAAAGTAGGAACGCTACAGTTGTTTGTTTCATGTCAAATAAAATATTTTTTTCTTCATATACACTTATTTGTAATTGGCATTATACTGCATTACATGTTCATGTTTTTACACCTCTAAATGTTCATACTGCATTATACATCGTAGTTGGTGGCCATTTTTAATTGGCAATGGTTACAACCAACTGGCGTTACAACGTACTGATTCGCTATGTCCCTTCGAGATACGTAGTAACGAGCTTCGACTGTCCGTTTAAAAGTGCACACCTCATTCATTCACAGAATAAATGGGTTTAATATATGCCCATTTTGCTTTGTGTTGGAATTCTACAGATTTTTATTTTATTTTTTCACTCCATTATTGCTGAATAGTAACACTACATTCTCAAAGAGTTTTTCAGATTAGAACTTAATACTGGGATGTTTCTCAACTGGCTTGCTTCCGATTATATCAGATATCTTGAATGGTATGTACAATTAAACTATTCATTTGGGATAGTGATTTGATTCATATATGAGAGCACGTGCTGCTCACTGGTTAAAACTTGGACGTAAATCTGATGCCTATCAGCTGATCTTGAACTTGTCGGATGGGAGTGTTTCCTGACAGTTTCCCGAGACACACCATAGTATCAAGATGCGTGAATAAAAGTCAAAATGAGTTTATTTTCTTCCACATCAAGGTGCAGCTTAATCAATACAATGAAAAGATGTTCTAAAGTATATTTTTTACATGTGTCTCACAATAGCCGTTTCATGCATTCAGCTCAAAATGATTTTTCTCACCCCCCTGACACTTTTTCAGGCCTTGGAGGTATTTTGGCTTTATTCATCGTCATTCATTTGAAAGGCTTTTTTAAAAATCCCATTTTTAGTGTGTGGTGACAATGTTCACCGAGGAATGCCTGCTGTGAGCTGAATTTCGGCCAAATTCTGGTGTTGGATTCGCTTGTTCTCTCTCAAGACGGAAGTCTTAGGAGTCGCGCAGGATGGGCAATATACCATCCATTTTCGAATCCACTTTTCCTCACAAGGGTCGCGGGCATGCTGGAGACAATCCCAGCTGTCTTCGGGCAGCAAGCAGGGTACACTGTGAGCTGGTTGCCAGCCAATCGCAAGACACACATAGAGGACCACAACACCCATTCGCACTCAAAATCACACCTATGGACAATTTTGAGTGTTCAATTGACGTGTTTTTCGAATATGGGAGGAAACTGGAGTACCCGGAGAAAACCCACGCAGGCACGAGGAGAACTTGCAAACTTCACACAGGAGGGCCGGAGCCGTCATCGAACCTTGGACCTTTGCGCTGTAATGCCAGCGTGCTAACCGGTCATGCGGCGTGCCGCGTGCACGATCACACAATGACTTAGACAGGTTTCATCAGCAATGATGTCCACTTTCATCTGCTGCACCATCATTATCATCATCCCACTTGGTAATGCCGAAAAAGTTCTGTATTCCTGCTCCTGGATCTGAAGTACCACTGGCCATAACTTTAAGAGCTCTTTTAAGAGATAAGGTGTCTTCTGTCTGGCCTTCATCCACATGAATAATTTCCAGCTGACGATTCAATGGAGACCACTACCGTCCTACTGCATAAGGATGCTGAACTGTGGGGTATTCTGAAACCCTCTACATTCAAAACGGAGAAATGCATACCATACCAAAGTGAATCGCACCATGACACTTGATAGAGAAAGTGATGTGAAAGTGTCCTATTAGAAGACAGGAGAACAGGCACCATCCCACATGTTAAGGTCATTCCTTTTGTGTAGTAACACAAGTACATCCCACAGCTAGCTTGTAAGGACACTTGCACCAGACATCGGATGGCTTGCTGCGTATTCTCTCGTACACCAAAATCTCGATGTAGATGGGCTTGGCGACCATATGTTCCACAGTGCAATCCTTGCAGACAGCATGCTCGATGTGTTGAGGCTCTCTACTTCCACTAACATTCTGCCTGCAATGAAATGCAACTTTATGAGGACACTGACAACCCAGTGGTTTATAGACCCTTGAACTTATTATCAAACCACCTAAAATGCGAGTACCAAATAATAAAAGCTATGGGCAACTATGAATCGGCCCCCTGCATCCCATTTTTCAAGGTGAATCCTTGAAATGACCATCAAAGTTTTACAGCTCCTTAAAATTGGGGCTCATTCAGTCAAATTCTCTAGTGGGAGTTTGTCAAGGTCCATGCTCTGGCGAATGCCCAAAATGACCGCTTTGAACCAAAATGGCTGACTTCCGATTCAATGCATGGGACTTTGAGATGTTTTTGAGCGTCCTTTATGATAAGACATGCCCATCAAACATGAAGATGATCGATGAAACTGGTGTTGGGCCGTATTGATACTGAATAAAAGTACATGAGCAGTTTCCAGTAACTTTGTTGAAGGGTTTTACTTTCAACACATGTGCAAGAGTGTGAGAGATAATCTAATACAGTACAATATAATATTGTAGACCATAAAATGATGTGAATATTGTAAAGCTAATTGAACAGAATGGTCGTGAGGATTTAGGCCTTTGATTCTAGGGTTAGGGTTGAACATTTTGTTTGCTGTTAATGATAAGAACTCCAACTCACCTCAGTTCCCAGGGAGCAACTGAAGAGCTGCTCAAATCCGAAACATGATGGAAGTACATGTGATGACAATCTGCGGTATTTTGTACCGGAGTGCACTTATTTGGACACACAGGTGTGCTGCACACTGTCCCGAGTATGACCAGTGACAACTGGAAAACCTAATAAAGCAAATAGAAAGCACAATGGATGCATCATTAGTATGTGTTAGCATCGTAACTATCTGTGTGAGCATTCAAATGTATGCTACAGGGGTGGCCAACCCGCGGCTTGCGAGCCGCATGCGACTCTTTGGCTGGTTCAATGCGGCTCCCGGGCTTTCACACAATTGTCGAATACGCCTCGGGCGATGACGCTGCCATTCAAATAACGGTGCTTAATTAATACATAGAACGTACTACGTCAGCCTATCATCAATCCCGTTACTTGATTGACATAGAGGGCAGCCAATCAGATGACTGAATCACCGCTCATGCGCAGACAAGTGCTAAGCTAATCAGCGAATTACCTCTGTAATGCATTATGGGTGCCCGATACGTCGATCGCAATCGACCAAGAGCCAGCAGACAGGTCCCAAGTTGACCGCGAGCGGTGGGAGGAGGAAATGGGGGGGGGGGGGGTTTGGGGGGTTTTTTTTTTTTGT
>CAAKHF010024147.1:68561-94051 GCA_901007745.1 Hippocampus kuda | reverse complement strand
CCCCCCAACTTGCTTTAAAATCCATTCAAGGAGGTAACTAGATGTACTTTCTAAAATGTCTCAAACTTAACTCTTCCCCATGTCGAAAATTTGCCAACAGCATTTGACTTGTTTTCCACATTATCGTTATCTAAAGAGATGCACTATCCAAACACGTTTGCAGTCGTCGTGTGTTAAATAAAACCAACACTGACAACTGCCCAAAACATTATCCGCCAGTTGGATCTGCAATGACATTCAGTCAATGTAAAAGCTAGGCAGAAGTGATGAAAAGTGGTCTTAGTAACCCACCCAAATGTTCTTTTCAACACTTTTACTCAACTCAAGCCATGCAAACAGATGTCCTCAAGTAAGTAACAAATGTCGAAAATTAATCTGTATAAAATCTGTAGTATAAACGACTTAATTATTATACTACTTTTATCTTTATAAAACGTCTAAAATGTATGCTTTTATAGTGTAAGGTTTCACAAATACACACAACCAGCATACGCTTATGATTTCTAATGCAGATAGGATTTAAGCACTTTGAGTGATGAATAAGTGTGTTAGATATAATAAATGTGCTGTCAAAAACAAAATCAAAACATATGGATCCAAACTATTCATGCTATTATTACTTTATTTTGAACACACTTTTGTGGCTGCGAATAGCAAGATGTAAAACGACAGCTTATAATGTCTAACGTGTCTTCATCAATTCCATCACTGCTGCTAGAGAGAAATTTCCTTTTTTTCCCCTACAGATTTCCTACATTGGACACGATTGTAAGGACATCCCAGACTTCCTTGGGGCCTCTTTTGGAGATGTTGCAAGAAGGCTGGACTTGAGCTTCAACCAGATCAGGTCAGACTTGTTTTTTTTCATTGTCTTTCACTTGCTTATACTGTACATAATGTCTTCATGACTATCTTGTGCTTGTCTGTGTCTGGCAAGCATCACAAGACCCTAGTTGGCTAATTGGAGGTCAACTGGGGAAAACGGCTCCTTTGTAATGACATTTGTGGTGGAAAAGGGGGCTTTCACTGTTATGGTGTGATGTTGTCATGGATTACTTGCCAGGTTTTTGTGATGTACAAAGAAAATAATCAATCCAAGATAAATCATTTTAAAATGTTTTCCGCAGTTATTGTGACCTATACCGTATTGGCCCGAATATAAGACGGCCCTGATTATAAGATGACCCCCTCTTTTTCAAGACTCAAGTTTGAAAAAATACTTTTTGAGCACCAAATTAATTTTTATACAGAAAATAATAACAGTACATCTGAAACAAATGATTATAACAATATATTTGAGAGAAAAAGCATGTTATTTAGCCTGGCCGATCTTCGACCCACTGTTCTCCAGATTGTCGCTACGTTTCTCCATTTTCTGTTATCTCTTCTATTATTTTCTTATCTTTCTAACCGCTATTTTTATTTTTATTCTTCGTGACAGGGGTTCACTTTGGCCTGGGGAGTCAAATTCAGCATTCACTTCAATGATATCTAACGCCATCTAGCGTCATGAATGGGTATAATGTCTCGACCCCGAATATAAGACGACCCCCACTTTTTCAGTATTATTTCAATGCAAAAAACACCATCTTATATTCGGGCCAATACGGTATAATCCGTGCAACTCATTTGAAAACAAAAAAAGAGAGATTTTTGGAGAAGGGAAGGAAAAATATCCAAACTTAGATTGATTTCGGGGACTTCAAGCGATTCTTTGTGCGTGTCAAGCTTTGTTTGTGGCTTCATGTTTGGACTCCAAGCAATCAAAGTTTATGGTTTGCCTCAAATTGTAAAGATGTATTTCAAGGTATTTTCTTTGCATATTCATGCTCCCCCCTTGGGTTTTTCCTCTCCGCTCACATGAGCACACGGGAAGTTCATGGGTGGGTGGAGTTAATAAGCAACGTGTGATGCTGGTTTTAGCTTCCTAATGCAACGCGACGCCCTCCCCTTAATAGACGTGATCCCTATTAGAATGTAACTAATCCACCGCTTAATTGCAGAGAACCGCTGCCTGTTAGAAATGCGTTTGAAGCGTATACAGTGTATGTGAGATTGGTACACGACAAGAGGAAGTCGATTCCATACTTCAGTCATTGTCTCTTACACAGATTTCACAAGACAGCAAAATTAGCTGCCTTTACGTTTTACACACAACTCGGCAAAGCAGGATATTGACAGAACTGTGGGATTTTAGACCGTACCAGCATCCGGCGTGACAAAAGATGCTTCTAAGACAGCGATGACTGCTAGCGCTATGATGTTCATCTTGTCTACTTATGGTTAAATTAGGTTTAATGTTTCTTTTTTGCAGACAATGGTCTTTTTTTCTATTTTTCCTTGTTTAGAGTTAAGAGAAAAACACTTACCTGGCTGACGGGTTTTGGCTGTTGCCTCAGCCTTCATCGGAGCGTCTCCCCAAAAAACAAAACAAAACAAAATTTCTGCTGTTTATAAGAACGGTGATATTGCGTTTACAGGCAGTATAAAAGAGATTTTAGTTGAGTCCAGCAATAGACATAATTAATTATTTTGTCATTTCGACGTTTCCCAAACATGACTTGTCAGATAGTTCGGCGGATTTTGGATTTGACAACACCTTGCCTCAGCATCAGGCGTCACCCACTGTAAACGGCAACCTGAAACCTTGAGCGCATGCGCTGCGTCACCGTGCTCAAGTCAAATCCAAAAGGAGACGTTGCCAGAGTTTGTTGCAGCTAATACGCTCACTTCTGTCAGTGCCGTGGACAACACTCCACCACCATGCTGACAGTGAGTCACACTGAGAAACCCGGTGTCACTTGCATCACTTTTAACTGAGCGCCGTGTGTGCCCGACACGATTTGTGTGCATTGTTTGTGTATCGCCGGCGCAAGATCCCTGGCAGGTATTGGCGATCCATCACGCCCACACTCCACCGCCGCCGTCAGGCTTTCTCATCGCCCGCGTACTGTTGTGTCACCATCTTTGTTCCAGGTCAGGTGTTTACAAAGTGTGTTGTGTTGACATGATTCCTCTTGTTGGTTTGCTGTGGTGGTCACAATCGCCTACATGCATGCTGTCACACCGGACAGTCACACGAGAGCCAAGAACAACCCCTTTACCGATTTTGGTCAACAAATTTCAAGTTGTGCCATGTCATCATTTATAGCATGTCCTCAACACACATGAGACTCATTACAGATGATATAATATGAAGCGTGGAAACAATTGGACTTTTACAAGTCTGTCATCTGTTCGAGAAATGTCCTATAAAACAGAACGATAATGACATGTTTGCGATGTTCCCATTGCAAGATGACACTTGTCAGTTTCTTGTTTGTGAACTGCATTCAAGACAAGCCTCCTGATTTGAAAGCAACAGTATATAATATGACGTGTAGACTGGAAGGTACTTCTAATCATGTAATCCTGCAAGGAATTGAATCTGCTCTCGTACAGAATGTGGCTTCTGATAAAAACTTTAAAAAAAAATTGTGCCACAGCCTCTTGCAACAGAACAGTGTCACGGAGTGGAGGCATGAAGTCGACCCAGCAATTTTAGGTCTGCGGAGGGACAAATAGTATGACGGCCGTAATAGGCGGGCTGTTACCTCGTTGAGAAACAAATATGGTCACGGAACAAATTAAACTCTCATCTCAAGGCAACGCTAGAAAGGTTTCGAGAATGCCATCATGTGAGACTACAAAACCGGATTCTTCTTTGCTTGGGTTCTTGGTTAAAGGTGATAAATACGTACTGCTTTGTTGTTGTTGTTTTTTTTTTTTTTTTTAGGTGGCTGCATTGTTCTTTTTAAATGAAATAATCCGTAAACCATTTGTGTAACGGTCATGTGAAAAGATTTGGATGTCACAGTTTTGGGTGTAGTCAACGTTTAAAGTACCAACAGTGGTAATTCTAAACATCTTTTAGGGGGGAGTCTATTTTACTCTTCTCATGAGGTCTTGGTCCCGACCTGTCATGCGTCGTGATGGTTCACTGTAAATGGTAATTCAAGTCGACTTCAACAAACGTAAGTGGCTTTTATTTCCAATAAGGCAATAATAGGATCCTTCCAGTCAACGCAAACACAATTGTTGCTGTTCGTCTTTAGAAAAACGCCGCGTTTTGTATTGCAGACGACCTCCTGATGTGTGAAAATTCCATTCGTCTGTACAAAACAAGAGTTTGACTTTTGCATTGCAGATGAGCCCCGGCGTCGTACGTACAGTAGGCTCCTCGCGCTCACCCAGGGCGATGTTGGCGATGGCAGGCGTTTTGCATTTTAATGACAAATCAAGTATGCTAACTCGCATTTGAAAAGAGAAAGTGCTCTCGGTGTCGGCCGGCTGTCAAAATGAGATGTAAGCGGTGTGATGAAAAGAGAACAAAGACGACAAAGTAGGGAGGCCCGCTACGCTGAGAAATGAAATAAAACCGTGTATGGCCTGTCAACTGTGTCGTTTTAGATTCATATCCAAAGAAGGCTGGAGTATTAGCGGCACGCTCGCGCCTCACTCATCTGTCTCGCCTAATTCGTCACGGGGGCGCGCTTGTCTTTCAACGCGGGCGAGGGGCCTGCTAATTGACAAACGCGGACATCCCATCCCAGCCAAGGTAGGCTGAATGTTTGAGGGGCTATAGGTGGGCGGAGAGAGGCGGCGTCGCTCTCGCTCCTCGAATGAGAAGTGACAACGGGAAGAGAGCCTGTCATTGTCTCACCCAAGTGTTCAATCTGCAGGCACGGGCGCCATGCAGATAAAGTGTCAGTTAGGCGGAGAGGATATGAAACATTGGCGTTCTGAAGTCCTCCCATCACTTAACCGTGAGCGTGCGTGCGTGTGTGTTGAGTGGTGATTTATAGCAAAAATGCTCCATATCTGATCCACGCAGGCCCGTTTAGGGTAACCTGAGCTCATAAATTAAGCGAGCAAATAACGCATTTACGTCAGGGACATAGATGTTTGGTGTCAAAAACAAAACCATTTTAATTTCACCAGGCTGGCTTTTCAAAATTATGGAGTCCTCCGGGGGGGAAAGCCGGAAGATGTGTTCGGGACGTTTGAACTAATGGATGGCTTGTCGTTTCCTGCCGTCTCTCCAATTTCAGCTTGTTTCTCCAATTTCTTTCTCACCGCTCGGCTTGCTTGAAATGACGGTGTCAGGAGAGAGTTTGAGTCGTAAAGAATTATTTTTCATAGGTGTGAGTGGTAAAGAGGTTCTTATAATGGCAATATTTGAAATGACCCCCCCCAAAAAAGACCGATAGAATGATTGTTTGATAGTCTTGTGGCTTTAGCTTTGTAAAATAGTGATAATTGTGTTGAGTTGAGGAAAAACCCAAAACTCATTTGCCCCACCCTGTTGGGCAGAAAGCAACTTCTAATGTCCGGCAAGTGGTTTAGACATTACACCAGACGCTGACGTTGTCTTAATATGTCGTCGTAGGATAGTTAGTGCACCATCCCGCCTTTGACAGATACTTTGTAAAAGCCAAATACCGATGAATGTGACACCTTCAGTGACTGGATCGCTGTGTGGAACAGCTTTCTTTCTTGTTGTTGCTAGCGCCCCTGATCTGAGTGTTCTCACTGAAGAGTTTTACTTTTTTTTTTTTTTTTAAATAGGGTTTAACCTATTTTTACATCAGCCACATTCCAAAAATATGGATGTTCAGTTCACTGAAAACTTTAAATTGTTTATAGATGCAGATGTGAGCGTCATTGTTTGTATGTTCCCTGGGATTAGCTCGCCAACATTCCAGGTCTTGATCAGAGTCAAATGGTTTCGGCTCTAATTCACCCGCTAATTAGAATAAGCGGAATAAAAAGATGGATGGTTGGTTGCGGGTATGACAGGTATGAAAGTTTGAATGTTCCTTTCAACATTGCTTTCAACAGTTTTTAGGAAGTGAAATTCAGAAAAGATGATTTGACCTGAGAAAGGGTTAATTCCGTGTCCAAAACTGTTAGCGGATTGAAATACATTGGAAGTCGACCATCATCATGGAATGCAGTGAATAGCACTTTTATACTCGAAGGGGTAAATGGCGCTTATGTAAGAGGCTGTTTAGAGTTGTAAGTCCAAATGAGTATATCTGGTTTGTCAGCCATCGGAGGAAAAGAGAAACGGTCAAAAGACAATATAGTTGCCTGCAGAGCTGTTGACTGTCTGAGTGCAAACACAAGAGAAGGCTGCCGACAGCAGTGGAAGCGTCTATTAATCATTGTCAGCGGCCATCAGTCCTCTCGAGCTTTCCTCGAGCTCCTCTTTTGCTTCATCTTACCCATTCGGAATGGAAAGGAACATATTTATGTTCCTTTTGTTCACATAATATATACTGGCCAGTGATGCCATTCCTTTTATGACTGCGTCACATTCCCCCCCCCCCATTTTTTTTTCTTTCTTTTTTCTTTTTTTTTATTGTACACCCTGAGACGAATGGCGTGCCACTGACACGGAGATTTACAGGCCTCCAGCTTGCAGTGGCGGAGCTTAAGAAGGGCCCGCTGACAGCCAGCCAGCACTTTGGAGGAGGAGAATAAAAGCTGACATTTTATTGGCTCTAAAATAGAGAGAGAGGAGTCGTCGCAGAGGAGGAGGGCTGGTGGGGAGGGGGAATAAAAGACATTCCGCTGCATTTTATTTATTTTTTTGCCAGAAAAACAAGATTGATCGGCTATTATTTCGGAACTTGTCAGTGGTAATAAGGACAACTATGATTTCAATTATCACCCAGTAAATATAGTTCATTGCCAAAATGAGCCATTTGTCAAATATGCGATGCCATGCTATTTTAATATTTCATGTTGACCGCCCCGGCTGGCGTGTTGGCTTCAAAGCCGTCTCGGGGATATATTTTTTCCATTGACAGAATTCCAATTAGTTTTAGTACACTCTGGCTGAATAAAATGGCTCTTAAAATGGGCCATGTTTCCTCGCTGGGTTTGTTTTTTTTCCTTTGCAGAATGATGGATCTTTTACGAGTTGACCCGACGGGGCCCAAGTGGACACTCTTTCTTACTTGGCCGGTGAAAAACAAAGCATCCACATGTCTTCGTCGTTGCCATATTCCTTAGTTGGGATATTGCGTAAACATCTGCCGGGCCCGTGTAAAGATCATGACTTGCCTACTTATTTGAAGCCTTATTAAATACTTTACAAGTTCGAGACGCATTCCGCAAGCGAAGCGAGTTGTAAATATGAGTCAGATGTATAATTCATTAGTGACATGTTTAGTAAGTAGACAATTTTGGGGAGCGCTAATGTATACTCAGGTTTTGACAGGCGCTTTGTGCATTTTTAAAGCGCACGTTAAAAGGGGAGATGATTGGACCGGGCACTGGGCTGTCAATAACAGGCCTGCTGCTTGAAAGTTGATGATGTGGGGGAATCGCCGTGTGTCGTAAATCTGCTTCCATTTTTTTTTCTTTTTCTTCCCTGACGCTGCTTTTAAAGCCCATCACACATGTCAAGTCATTTAGGATACATGCCATACAGTAATGAGCGTTTTGCTCTAAAAATCACTCGCGGTTTCGAGTCGAGTCTCCTATAGGGCTTAGTTTATGTTCAGCCCATTACCCTCAGATAAAAAGATGTAAGCAACTGCGAGGCATGGAACATATTACAACACAGCCATGATTCTACATCTCTTGGCCGATCCCCAAATGGGAGTCGGAGGAGGCTGGGGTGGGGGGGGGCAGGAATAAAAACCCCAAAAGGTTTGGAAGAGGAACAAAAGCGCTTCCTTTGGTTACAGTCTAGCCTCTTGGAGTCACTTCACGGCCTTCAATCTGTCTCCTCTGTCTTCCTGGAGGTGAAAAGTGAAGACAGATACTTGAGGCGCATTTCAACTCAACTTGGGGGGATGTGCGCCAGGTGGTGGGGGATGTTCACAAGAACACCCCCACCCCCCCCCCCAAGCCCCCCCCCCCCGCCCCAAACCTTTACCCAAAGCCAGGCACCTTTAACCTCATAGCGAGTGAAGAAACTTACAGCATACACCACAACGTAAATCCTGACTGATATCAGCAAGAAAACAATAAAGCAAAAACATTGATCGATTGTTGATCCGAATGCACCGTGCTAGTTTCTCACACGAAAATTCACAGAAAGTCAAGTCGAAACAGAGAAGCATTTAAGGCCGATTTTTGTTTTTTTTGACGAACAAGGTGCTGCTCACTCACCAGGCCCTCAACATGTCAATATGTTTAAACATCGCAGGAAATGTGGACGTTGTTGCAAGATTCTGTCCCAGCTCACCCGACGCTGGTTTCAGTGAGGACTGCAGGCGGCTATGGATACCGTATCTCCCCCAATCCACCAGATTCGGCCGCGTCAGCCTTCCTTTTGTTTCCTAGACAGAAACATGAACTCAGTGGTCAACATTTTGATACTGATGAAGATGTGATAGATGCTGTAGAGCAGGGATGTCAAACTCATTTTTGTTGCGAGCCACATTGTAGTTCGGGTTGGCCTTGGAGGGCCGTTATGAATTTTGGGAAACCATATAAATGTTTTGTCATCTTCCCATATTATATACACAGCGCACAACAAATTGATGAATAACTAGTTTTACAATCAGAAGATAAGAATAATGGCGTTTATTGTGGATTACATATGACAATTTGAAATTTTGGTTCAGACTTTAGCAAGCATCATGGAACTTGACATGCTTGATTTGCTTTTGCGGGCCATATAAAATGATGTGGCGGGCCAGATCTGGCCCCCCTGGCCTTGACTTTGACACCAGTGCTGTAGAGGCATTCCTGAAGGAATGTGATCAAATCTGGTTCCGCAATGGACTTATGCAATTGGAGCATTGATGGAACAAATACATTGAACACCAGTGAGGATGATCTTGAAGAAATACTAAAAGATCAGAATTCTATCTGTCTCTCGTCTTGTTCTGGCCGGAACATTTTTGGGTCACCCCTCGTAAATACACTTTCGTAGCCCACGTTTGAAATATGAATATACTTTAGCAGAGTACTAAATATACTGTGTACTGCCTTCAAAACATCACTGTCATGCAAGCACATGGCCACAAACGACGCCGTCTTAATCCGTTTTCCGTTCAATTGAGCACATATAAATTGTTCCTAAAGCCATTTCCTCAATCGTGGATTTCCACCTGTGTAAACCAGAAGCGGGTGCTCACTTCCACCAGGAAAAGCCTTGTCGCAGTCTCGTAAGTGGACCGGCACGGGCAGATCCTGCAGACAAAACATGCACACATGTGGACCACACTCAGAATGAGCTGCGAGTTCCTGTGGCGGAAAACTTGCCCTCGGGTTGATGCATGGCAAATTGTCAAAGGACGATTACAATTTTCTTTTTTTTTAGGCCATGTTTTGAATGGTATGTTTTTGAAAGGGTGGAGAGCATGTTAATATCCATCCAACCATTTTCCGAACCGCTCGATCCTCAATGTTAATATCTGGAGATGATTATTGGAAACAACTTCCAACTCCCCCCTCATATCAGTGGTCATTATAACTTCTGTGGGTTGTGTGGAATTGACTGAAGCAAAACGGTGTGTCGGATTTGTCCACTCTCAACTACAAATTAGTTTGCCGTCTAAAGAAGACCAAGCGGATGTCAGCTCTGGAAAATGGAGCAATGGAAACGTCTCTGGGCCGTAACTTCTGCTCTACACCACACTGGCATGGAACAGATGATCCGAACATTCAGATCGAGATTCACGGTAAAAGTGTTTCCCAGTTCAGGCCTCAAACAGCGTTGGTGGGCAGGTTGTCCTTTTTTTTTTTTTCTCCGTTGCTTTCCCGACACACTTGTCGAAAGCTTGACGCATCCCTGACGCTGGACAGCTGTGCCGCATTCGCCTCGCACCTGTAACTCATTTCCTGTGGCCATTTCACTTACACGTACTACGATCTTTCACAGTTTTTACTTGCCCCCAAAAAAAGACACCGCAGTGTGCGTCCAGATGACAAGATTGGCGGGTGATAATGACACTGACTTCAACTTGTTTAATATCGGCGCAAAGACTACACAAAGAATTGTAGCGTGGGATGAACTCCAAAAATAAAGAGCAAGTCATGTCTTTTTTTTTTCTTTTTCTTTTTTTTGAGGTTCCATCTGACATTCATCAAAATGGAAATATGTTTTAATGGTCAGGCAAGGCTGCAAGACATCATAAGCGGTTGCCTCACTTTCCCCACCCTGGGACACATTGAGATAAGAAGCAGTGACTGCATGTTTCGTGTCCACGCTGATGACATGTCTCCTGGAACAAGGATTTCATTTGCAATCTTCTTCTTCTTCTCTCTGGTTTACCTCATAAAACCCCCATCTCCACATTAGGACAAATACACAACGTTTTGTGAGCTCCTCCGCCTGCCCAGACGCTTGGTGATGTTCTAGACTCTTTCCCCGTAGCTTTCGTACCGCGGGGCACTCAAGAGTTCCTTTATTTTCCTCCCTCTGTCTGGATCCTAGGCCCTTGGGTCCTCCAAAGCACCGAATGCGTCTGCACTCAGATGTTTGGAAAAAGACCAAACAGTCGAGGAAGAAGAAGAAGTGAGATGGGAGGAGGGTGCGCAATCCTCATCGGGGCAAAGTGTTCGTGTACGAGCAGAGCAGGCGGCGAGAGGCCCAAGAGGGTGCGAAGACGTGTGATCTGAGGGCCGTTTTTGTGTCAGTCGGATCAAAGTCTTTGTGGAAAGGCGGAGAGCTCCCTTTTACCTTCCCAGACTATGGCAAGTCTTTTTTTTTTTGGGGGGGGGGAGGGCTATTGGCGGAAACAGGGCTGAGATAAAACATTATTATTCCACCTCTTTGTAGCTTACACATTTATCTCAAGATGCACTTTATTTATTTGATGGAAGTTGCGGTCAATACTTTCTATACTGCTGCAACTACTGCCCGGAAACATCTAAGAATTGTCGATGACAAATCCGGGCCAAATGCTGCTACACTTAACTTTCTCACATGATCACATGTAGTCGCCTGTCCCGATGGCTTTACAGCGGCATGCACGTGTAGCATGTCAATATGCAATTGAATTTAAAAGCAGGTTGATACAATAATTGAACATCTAAGGGGGCAGCAGCTTCTGCCTTTTTGGCTACATTGCACACAAAAATGCTGCATTGCTAAATGGAGATTACATTATTTAAGTAAAAAAGGGAAGTCAGCTAGTTTCTTCCTGGAAAAAAAAAGCAGAAGTCGCCTTTTCATTTCTGCTTGCATCAGAACATTTGTTATTGTTTACAGTTCATCTGCAATATGTTGACAACATGCAGAAAAGAAATTGCAATAAAATGATATTTCTTGAAACCAAAAATGTACAAACAATATGTCGGCCAATCAGTCATTTGTGATTGTTGTGGAATGAAAGGGTCAAAGCAAAAATCTAACTTTTGACTCGATCATCGTTAAATGGCAACATTGTTACAACACTCGGTCAGGAGTTGGATGGAGGTAGACCTCCATCAGGCCAAAATAGAGTAGCTCAAATTTACATTGGATTGGATTGGATAAGCTTTATTGTCAAATGCACTGTATGCGTAACATACAGCACAGATGAAATTTCTTCCCTCTCAACATAAAACACATTGGGTACACATTAGGCACTTTCATTGAGACTGAACTGTGTCTTTAAGATTCTTGTATTCATTAAGACTATAATGAAACGTATAAATGTTGCCCGGGCTGACGACCAGTCCAGGGGGTACCCCGTCCGTCTCTTACCCAAAGGCTTCAGGTCAATCACTTTCGCAGATTGACTGTCGGATGTTAAGATATCCCATTTTGCAATGGTAGAAACAGCCAATAAAATTTTCTTGCACTCTCTTACACTCTAAGTGACTTCAATTAGTCTGCTTTGACGGTGTTTTGCCAACACTATTATTATTATTATTTTGAAATAACGCAGTAAGAAACTGCAAAACACATTTGGCATTGAACACAGCAAACAACAACGGTGGTGGATGAGTCTCCTGAGACCAAGGAAAGATTAAGAACTGACCACTACATTCAAGTGGAGACTGTGGAGTCTCATTTCCTCTAGTGTCTCAAGCTCAGGCACAGCAACAGCATTAGGCTAATGTTAGCACCTGTTTATTTTGATTAATTCTATCTCCAAATCATACATTCTCAGCAGTGTAATGCAGTACTGCAGCAAGTCTCCCACTTTGACGCTAATCCTTACCTTGAACCCGGCAGAGGCCCCGTATACTGTAAATGCACACAACTGTCAGTCACACTCGCCCTCTCATGCTGCGAGGGGTGCAGGGAGCGTATCCTTCCACGGTCCTGGCTGTTTAAATTAATTATAAGTTTTATAGCAAAGCCCGAGGCCCTGCACAGGCAGCTAATCCCAGTAGAGGGCTAATCCGACCCCACGTTACAGAAAATCAATGCACCTCTTTGGTGTTGGCATGCCATCAGGGCATGGGGACACATGTCAGACAGGCCTGCTGATTTTTTTATGAGGCTTGTGTTTGATGTGCTGGAGCCGCTGGAGGATGCTCCAGGTACACAGAATTGAAAAGAATATCCGGAAGCAAGAATAGCCCCTCTGACCCAAATATTTATTTATTATTATCTATATGTGTGTGTGTGTGTGTGTGTGTGTGTGTGTGTGTGTGTGTGTGTGTGTGTGTGTGTGTGTGTGTTTGGAGCAAACAAACTGCTGTCAAAAAGTGATTTTCATTATTCGGTATGTTTACAGTGAATTACTTCAAATATGAATATGCCTTGAATCACAATTTATTGGCGGGTATGTACACTGACTGCCGTTTAACTTTTGTTGATTGGTTAGACCTGAATGGAGTCACTCCTCGCACACGCAATATATTTGAGTTTATTCTTTATTTTCATATCAAACGCAAGAATTTGCTCAACTATGCCCAAAACCTGACATATTATTTGGGATTGTCAGTTTTGTTTTGAAATGATTTTCTGCATCTTGAATGATTTATGAATTTTATTATAGTTGTGTCAAGCATTTGCAAGAGATTTTGTTCGCACTGACTGGCTGTAGATCAACTAATCAGTCAGACTGGCGGGTTTAATTATGTTACTTGCAGTTTTGCGAGATTCATGGAGATGGCGAGGATCGGTTTTGTCATTTCCAAAAGTGTCAATCTGTGTCCTTTTGCTAATAAATCTTTTCATGAGCAGAGATGGGCACATACCGATTTTATGGCTGCGGCTTCATAGAGACAGCCTGAGTCACTTTCATATCTTGTCATTTTTTCTTTGTACATTGTCAACATTGAAATAATTTTCTTGTACTCCGACATGCTTTATCTTTCTCAGCCCATAGTCTTGTAGCAAGACACTGTACTTGTTTTATGTTACAGTTTTCCATTGGCAAGAACTAATTGCTATCAAGGACACAAAATGAGAAGCAACCAAAATATTGGATTAAATTGGATAAACTTTATTGTCAAATGTACTGTATGTGTAACATACAAATATACTGACATGCTAATGTTAGCTTAACCTGTTATTTTGCCTTATCTAGGACACTACTTTATAATACTGTACATCAGAGTGTCCACTTAACTGCACAGTGCCCTCCTACTGGAATATGATTGGTCTCTGAAAATTTAAGTCTCCCCGACTTACGAACATTCGAGTTACGAACAACGGTACATACGAACATTTTTGCGGGTACAGTATGTCGAAAAATGTTCGGACAGAGATGCTGTAAGTTAGATTTTGTATAGCGCGCCTTTTTCCGAGTAGTGCTTCTTTCCGCCGCTAATACCGACGTGAGGCGCTGTGAGAGGAGGAGGAGGAGGAAACGCCTGTCCCCATGAAGAAATTCGAGACGGAACTCTTGGCCGAGGGGTTTTCGCTCATAGATAAAGCCATCGCACTCTTCGAGCAACAAGACCCAAATATTGAACGTTGCGCAAAGGTTGCAAATCAAATGAATGATGCCATACAGTGCTACTGCATCATTTATGATGAGAAAAAGAAGAAAACTGTGCAATCGTCGTTAGATCGCTGTTTGGTTTATTAATGACACAAGTCATAATGGCGTTTGATTGCTGCTTTAATAGCATGAGTAGCAACTGACAGTAACGATGGCAAGCCGCACCTTGCCTCTTGGGTTATACCATTTTAACTAGACGGTGGGGGGGATAGTCCCCAAACAATCGCTTTTTTCGGCCAGTTTCTACTACACCCTCCAAGGAAGATACTCGTCAACCCTCATCTTCTCTTGGACCCTCAACTTCCTTCATTGATGTTACGGAGGAGGAAGTAACTCTTGAAGCCCATTCCAGCGACGACGAAGACCCTCTCGGCCGCATGATATAAACTTCTCCTCCTCCTCCTCCTCCTCCCCCTCCATCATCTCCTTAAGCCTTCGAGTACATCTTCCAAAAGTAAGTTAAACATCATTTTATTATACTTGCATAAACCTTAAACATACATTCCATACAAAATATAGGACTGAAGCAACTTACGAACGAATTCACCTTACGAACGATCTTTCGGAACGTATCTCCTTCGTAAATTGGGGAGCGTCTGTATAGGAGTCCATTTGTTGACCATTGTTGTTTGTTAGCATTTTCTGTCAATTCAAAGTAGCATGGTTTTCGCAGCTTCTCGTGGTAAACTGGCACACAATTGAGGCGAGTAGAGCCATGCATTGGAAAAATGACATATTAAATCAAAGTACAACCCCCTACCCAGCCAAGATATTTGAGGTAATGTTATAGAGGTAGGCTTGTGTTGTGTTATAAAGTCATTATTATCATGTTCAACTTTTAGGCCTTATTGAGAATTATCAAAGGGCAAAGCTCAGTGACTTTTGGATGGGGATAGTAGGAAGGAAGGTCAAATTCATCCCTCTGTAGCTCACACAGTTTTCATCTGATCTTGTTCTTGTACAGTACAGTATATCAAATAGATATGAATGCCTTTGACACTATTTTTTAATACAGCTGGCCTACTTTTAGCCACACGTTGGTCTCCCTTTTTGCATGCTCTCATCGTGAAGAAATGACATTGATTGCAATCTTGGGTCTGGTCATAAGACCTGAAAGTGTTTTGACTTTTCTTATCAAGGTCACTATCGTTTATTTATTTATTTTCTTTCAATGAGGAAAATTGAATCTGAGACCTGCTAATGAAGCCACTTATTTTCTCTTTGTAATCACATTATTTCATCACAATGGACCATATTGTGCGGCTGTAGTTTTCACAGTCCGTAGATTGACAAATTGATCAGAACGACTTAATGAGTATTAGAATTCCAACAAAATCAGCTATTCAGTAAACAAGTCCATGTGAATCATTTGCTGATACATACCAGTGCAGTCTTTCACCTACCAATTATAGCTACCTCATGACCGTAAATATGAGCCATTAAAAAAAATAAAAAAATCACAAGACTGCCTCGCCAAACAAAATTACATTGACTTTTCCGTCATTAAGACTGTGAAGGAGATCTGCTGAAAGTAGCATTTTTGTTGTTGTTTAAAGGATCTTAGGTGCAGTCCGAGCTTCGACTAGAGTTCGACCTTATGGAGACGTCAGCAGGTCAACTTGGTCGGAATTATTCATCACTGTTGAAACTACCAAAATCTCGCATCATCAACCAAATGTGATGGAATGTTCCTTGGGCCATGCTCAACCAGACCACAGGCAAAAAAAAAAAAAAAAAAACCCTCAAAATCTCTTCATGAATTTTTTACCAATGCTGCTACAGCCGGGTGAACCAATAAACAAACACCAGCGAAAAATAACTACAAACAAAATTGAACAAATCTTCCGCGGGTAGAGGTACTATACAGATTCCGCTTCCCAATCTTGGTAACATGGAATCGGATACTCTGTCATGAATGAAACCTCTTATTAAAAAAAAACAAAAACAAACAAAAAAAAACCCAATACTAATCACCTTTGAATGATTGTAAACAATAGACAAATAGTGAATAAATATTGACATGGAAATAAACAAGTAACTCTTTTCATGTTGAACAATCGCTGACATCTGACAAATCTATTGATGTTTTTCTTCCCGGCCGTCTTAACTTTTGAAGTCAAAAAAAGATGGTCATTTCCTTCCCATATACCAGAACAACTTCTAAGTGTTGTTATTAAAATGTTAGTCGCCGAGCGGTCGGCCCAGCCGCGTGTCATCCCGAGGCTGAGGAATTTGCCTGTGACGTGTGACGAGGAGCACGAGGGGGCGATTAATAGATGTTCCTTCCCCTCATTTGTTATCGCTCTCGCGGCTTTTTGACTGACGACGGCGCGTGATAAACAGAAGGGAAGGCCCCGCGCATTTCCTGAGTGTGACACTATCTGCTCATCGGCGTTGATGCCACGTCGTCCTCTGACAGCACAGCTGCAGTCAGCTGTGCAGTAAAGGAGAGGCTGAGTGGAGGGTGTTTGGGGTGTGCATTTTAATCCTGCCTGTTTAATGTTTACCCCGCCACTCCCCCGCCCCCTACACCCCGCCTGCCCTCGACAATCTGGGCCAGACATCATTTTAATGGTATGTACAGTGATAAAGCCAATAAAGTGTCAGGATGATTGATAATCGGAGCATTATAGCAATATGACTTTCCAGTTCTCCTCTGCGCTCCAATGATGGCTTCCAAATTGAATTCTTTATGCCTGCGTGCGCACTCACAAGGCATGCGTGGGCACACCCTGTGCCAAAACTGTAGGTAAGCGGGAAACGCGAGTTTATGCGGTCCATGATATCCAAAATAACAACTGCTGAATTGATCATCACACAATGTTTGGGGGGGGGGGGGCTTGCTCGGTTTTCTTGTGTGGAAAAATGGAGGGCACTGGCAACACTTAGGAGGCCGATTACCATATTTCTCGCGCTAAATAAATGATATGAAGTGTTGCTTTGCCCCGAGTGTCACAGGCTGTGAGTGTTTGAGTGCAGTGAGTGTGGTTCATGTCAAAGCTGTCTTTTGTCAGTGTGTGTGCGTGTATGTGCCTCACAGAGCTGGATGGGAGGTGTAAGTGTGGGAGAGGATAGTGTAAACCTTTCCAAACATGGGTGGACATTGACATGCCACAGACACTGAAGGCACCTCGCGAGTTGATCGCAGTGATCTTGACATTCCTTTAGGATTGCTAAGATCATGATGACGGCGAGTTTCCGTTTTTGGTTGTGGTTTTATGTTTTGTGGGTCTGTAGCAATATGACTTCCAGCTACTTATTCATGCGAAATCTCATCAGGTAATTATCAAATGTTACCGTCATACTTGGCACACAGGGATGTTTTTTTTTTTTTGCCATTTTGTCTAGTATGCATGGCTCAAATTCAGCACCAATCGGAGGAAGTCTTCAGCACAAGTTTGTCTTTGAGTGACCTAAAGTCCAAAAGGACCTGAAAATGGCTGCTTTGACCATTTGTGGCAATTTACTTGATTTCAGCAAAATTCCATCAAGAGGTTAGGCAGAGCGTAACGTCATAACAAAGTAGGAGGCAGGTGTTCGAAACACGGATTTATATGGACAAACAAAACTGCTTACTTGCCGTAGCGAGAAGTGACGCCACTGGTGGCCATCTTGCGCTGCCACTCGTAGCTAATCTGAACATAATGATTTCTCCATGGCGTTTGCATAGTACGTATTTTCTTTCTTCACGGCAAAAAAAAAAAAAAACAGTGTTTGGTGGATGGAATATACTATCAAGTAGGGAGAAGTGCTACATGCACATTTCATCAGTAGGAATGTGATTATAAATGTTCTTTTAAAAGGTTATACAATATCTTTAATTGCTACTCAAAGTTTCGTCTGCATCATGTTGTCAGAACCATGAAAAATGAAATGAAAGCAACGCGTATCAGGACAAAATTCGCTGTGAAAAGTTTTTTTGTACATATACTGTCAGATTAATGTCCAAGGCAGGACTTCAATTTTTAAAAAAAAAAAAAATTATTAATGCACATCTTTTACACAGGAAGGCTGCAATGATGATGTCCAGGAATGAGATCAATGAACTAGATGCTTTCATTTTTTTTTTTTTTTTTGGTGTGATTATGTACTGCCAGTGGTGCATGGAGAAAAATAAAGCTGCAGGAATTATGTCTCCATGGATGTAGCTCAACTTTCCATAGTTGATGTCATTTTGTCTTTCTTCAGACAGCAAACTAGTGTAGGCTCCATCAACACTGACTGTGCTCCTCACAGCAGGAGACTCCATTTTACTCAAGGCACTACTAAATCGATGACATTCTTAACAATCAATTTGTCCATTAATGGCTAAATGTGCTAAGTGATGCCCAAATGACGACATACCTCATAAGCATAGATAACATTAGAAACGCAGGCACTAACTTGATTTTGCTGTCTCCTCTGAATGCTATTCTACTTTGTAGTTTTGTGCTGCATCTTCTTCCGTGGCTATTTTTCACTGTTATTGCTTTCCATTTGGAAATCGATATGCGTTCGTTGTGAGATTGACAACACGTGTCGCCCTTGAGTGCCGTGGGTGTCTCGGCGGGCCAATGAAACGGCGCCTTTTATCCTCAGTAACCTCCCCTGCCTCTTCCTGGCAGCCATAGAAAGCTCTTTGTTTTATGTAAATGGTGATTGATGACACGTCTGGCTCAGCCGGCAGTTTTTGACAAAAACTATTGATGGCTGCGCTCAGTAAAGTGTTAGTGCAGGTGACAGAGCAATCCATTTTCGCAGAAAAGGAGAGTGAAAGCCAAGGAAAGAGGAGCTGAAGCTAGAAACAGTCACGAACACTTTACATATTTGGAGCTTCAGTTTTATAAGTTAGGCTTTCGGGATTTGCACACATGAGCTGTGCTGCGCTATGTGGCCTCAGCACTACTAATACGGTAATGCTATCTATCTATCTATGCAAAATAAAACACATGTAGAAAACACGTGATTGTTTAAATAAAGTTCAACAGTCATTTTTGCAGGAAATTTGACGTTAGTTGTTTTCATTTTCTAGGTTTACTCAGTTTTCAAAACAAATAATGTATAAAATCAAAGTAGACTCATCCAGTTGTTTGTTTCACGTCATGTAACATTGCTTTGTTGTGCTAACTTGCTTCCTCACAATTTTTGCTCAGTGAGCAAAAAAAGCACAACAACCTACTCCAGTCCGTTTTTTTTTTTTTTTAAACGACGTTTTGTTTATACATCAAAATAATTCTGGTGATTTTTTTTTTTCCCACTACACCCGTTGAACTGCACGTTCCTTAACTTCTGCCATGCATTCCTTATGCGTGACACACACGTTGCTCCTGCACTCTGATGTTTGTCATTGACTGGCTTCAGCTGACGTACCAGTGAACAACATGAAATTAATTTTTTTTGTGTTTGACTGGTCTTAGCGTTGCATTTGAATGGAATCATAAAAAAAAGATTTCCAAATGCAATTTCGTGCAAGGAAATCCTGTATTGTTAATTTTGAGATATTAATATTTTGAATTTTCTGATCTCGACATAGCTACTATAATGATCGGTGTCAAGCCCTACAGCAAATCTGACCAGCAACAGCGGGTGCAGTTTAAGGACTTAACACACACGCTTCGAACCTTCTTTGCGGTGTGGTAGGCTATTGCAGATTAGATTCCCATCAACTAGTCGCATTAGCACTACAGTAACAAAATAGCTATTACAACACCACAGAGCGGATCTAGCCATATGCGGACACGTCATATACCAAAATCTGCATGTGAGTGACTATACCACAAAATGCAATAAAAGAAAAAAGAAACACTTGAGCCAAAATGGAGGCGGTGTTGACGTGAGTCTGACAAAAGCAGATTTAACAGATGCTTCAAGGGGACCTTAACTCATGAAATCCCGCTGTCCTGCACGCCGGGCCCCGCCCTCTAACTGCTGTATAAATAGATTGTCTTGACAGGGTAATTCATCTGCGGCCATGAAAACATCAGCTTTAAAAGACAGCTCGCTCAGACCCCTGCGCTTGTTAGGGGCCAGATCAGCAGCCCAGATGCCTGCGATGTAAACTCATGAAGGGAAGATTAATTTATCTGTCATCCCTGACTTTGACAGTTGTTGTAAATTTGACTCTGGCCCGCGCTCACGGAGGGGAGGGGAGGTGTGTGTGTGTGTGTGTGTGTGTGTGTGTGCGTGACGTGAAGATATGAAGAGAGGGAGGACAGAATTAATGACCGAGGGCTAGAATTCGACATATAATGTTGACAAGGAGGTGATGCATCGAGACAAACTCTCATTCGCAACATGACCCCGCTGCCATTTTGCCCAAAAAGCGCAACCTTTGTCTTTTTCCAAGATGGTGGCCGGTACATGGAAGGCAGGAAAGGGACGAGTGGTGGTCGCGTCAGGAAAGCCATTTGGCGTCTGATTGATGGTAGCAGGCGAACCACGGCGGCCATGTTCTTCTGATCTCCCCCGATGTGCTAGCCATGCCTGACGCGCCCTGAGAAACAGGAGATGTTTTTTTTTTCCCCTCCCCTTCACCGTTTTCAACACCACTGCCAAACATATTGCGATATGTATCTCCTCATCTATCTGTCTTACTCTTTCGGGAAATAGACAGTTTATGAAGGTATCCAAAAAATAAAAGATAAATAAGCATTACCAGTGCATGTTAAAAAGTGAGTGATGAAACGTGTAATGTATCAGCTCAAATTTTTCACGATGGTTACAGCAGATGGAATGAAAAATTTTTGTGTACCGGTAGGGGTTTTTCTGGGCCTTGATGGCAGTCGCTCGAATGAGTGGCGAAGGGGATGGGAGGGGTCCTCTATGATCAGAGTGGCTTTACTGATCATACAGCGGTTGTACAAGGGGGTGTGTAGTGAGCCAAATATTTTGCTGGCCTGGTTTATTCTACGGGAGAATCGGGTTTTGTGTTTGGTGGTGAGCAAGTTGAACTAGGATGAAATGTTGAATGTGACAATGGATTCAATGATTTGAAAAGTCATTTGATTCCTCAGTAGTATTCCGATGTCGATCTCAGTTCCCAAGTCCTTAACTCATTCACTCCCAAAGACGTTTTTAAACGTCTTTTCAGACTTGGTCCAGAATTGGCTGGTACTGAAGGAGTTAAAGGACTGGACCAGGTCTACCAGCTGCCCCTTGATGCTGAGCGGCTGGAAAAGAGATGTTACAGTTCTTTGGTCTGGGTGATGTTCATCGCAAGTGAGTTCTCCCTGAATGTTTTGACTAGGTTAATGACGGCCTGCTGATACTGTGACAGAGCAGCAGAGCCAGTCAGACGGGCCACCAAGGCCATGTCATCTGCAGGTTGAAAAAAGTGTCATTCCTTCACTTCTGCCGTTATTAGTGAATGCAGAGAAGAGGATGGGAGATAAAACACGACCTTGAGGCAGGCCCGTGTTTAAAACCAGTTTGCTAGATTTAAAAACCATTCACCAGCACCCTTTGTGGTCGATCCTGTAAAAAGTTCTTCATCCATAAAACCAGCGTTGCGTGTACCTGAAGGTCAAGAAGGCGGCACAGCTGGATCTTCGTGTTTACAGTGTTAAAAGCAGACGTCCATGAATAAAACCCTGGTGTGTGGGTGTGCTGTGTCCAAATGTTTTGTGACGCTGTGCAAAAGTGTGAGACTTGCTTCCTCTACACCACGTCTTGCTGTGTATAAAAACTGGAGTGGATCCAGTTTGTTGGACAGCATGTCAGACAGCTGGTCTCCCTCGGTGCACTTGCATAGCACTGAGGTCAGGGCCACTGGTCTGTAGTCCTTGTTTCTTTTGTGACATTTTTGGCCTTTAATTACCATGATAGTACATGGATACATCTACTCTAGATTTCATCGACACTATGCAGCGTATGTTTAGTTTGGGTTACTGTCGAGCGCAACCTATGCCAACAACAACAAATAAGGCTTGCTGAATTTGCATGTGCCAACATGAACCGACCAAACATTCAAAAATCTGAAACAACAGCTGAAGTTTGTTTCTCATTACTAAATTTAGCGCCGTATTTTCCGATTGATATTAAAGTTATAACTGCCTGCCCAGAAAAATAAAAAAAATCCCATTTTGTAGTGATGTATTTCTGTCCTGTACTGACCTTCATTTTTTTGCATGATGCTGTTTCAAATGCGATTGACTTCCTGCCAAAAATCATCGTCGCTAGCCATGACGTCGTCTAGCCATAACTTGAGCTGCTTTGCAATTTTACCGTACATCTGATTTGAAACATTCCTGCATTGCTACATTTTTATTCGGGAAAGCCTCTCGCGTTATATTTGCTTGTTTGTGATCTCGGCTCGTTTTCGAGCGGAATCTCACATGAAAGCAAGGCAGTTAAATTTGGCTGTAATTCATCAGCACCTCCTTGCATGTCTGATTGGACCTCGGGGAGGTGACAATTATAGCCCAGGAGATATTGAGCTTTTATTGTAGATTAGCATGCTAATAGGCTTTGATTTGACAGACCTCGCTTTCCCCCCGGAGAGTGAAAGCCTCGAGCCAAACGGAGGGATTGTGTAACGGAGTAAACAGGAAAAAAAAAAGACGACGGGTGGGGAGCGGTTGGAGAGAGGGGAAAGTCGAGATGGGGGGTGAAAAATCCTGGTGATTGAGGTGGTTTGGAGGAGCGTGGAAGATATTGCTAATTAGCATGTGGAAGAAGAAGAAAGGTTGTGACAGAGGAGGTAACCCAGTCGTGATAAATATGGTGACTTAGCAGCCTCTCCTCCTCCCCTCCCTTTTGTCTGTGGAAGCCCACAGCTGTGGACTTAAGAACTCCTTTCACCTAAAAGGAAATCAAAAGATAATCCCAAGTTTGATGTTGGGAGCAACTTTAGAGCCCGAGGGGGAAGAGGGGTCACGGGTGTATAGGGCCAATGAGTTTAAGCTGTAAACCCTTGACAAAAGCTTCTGACATTGTCATTTCCTCCCGGTGTCTCGGTGTATCGGGAAAAGTTTGCGAGCGCCTCCTCCATGCATGACTTAACCGACTCAAGAAGAATAGAGAGATAAGCGAAGTGTTAAAGTTAAAATCCCCTCCAAAACAGATTCTCCGCAGGTTGGATTGAATCCTCTTACCTGCTCCGTGTTTGTCAAATTTTTCTTTGCAGATATAAATGTGCTCCGAAATTTGACTGGCAGGTCGTTCTTCTAGTTTATGACTCGGAGTGTTGCACAATTTGTGCCGTCTTATTGCATTACTGGATAAAAAAAAAAAAAAAAAAAACCCCAGACAGAACCAACAAAGCCTTCGATTACTACAATAAGGTGATCTCAAGAGAAGTTGTGAAGTGGGCCACGCTACTTTCGCTTGCAGTGCATTTTCTTTGTCCAACAATGACACTTTGGAGCTTTGGAGACTGTTGTGATGCCGTACCTGGTGGAGTCGTGGAAAAAAAAAAGTTGTCGTTGTGATAAAATATGACGTGCTGCTATAAACACACAAACTTGATCAATTTGAGCAAATGAGAAAGTGGGTCCAAACTTTTGAATATTTTGTATCTCCACTTGACAGCGGTTTGGAGCAGGTTATTTGGCACTGACAGTTTAGTTGCTCATATGAAAGACGTTTTCTATCCTGACGTTTTCTATCCTCTATCCTGTTGAGTATGTCAGATGTTATAAAAAAAAATCACACAAAATTAAAAACAAACTGTTCGTACAGTACCAAATGTCCGACTACTATTCGTATGATTGCCGTCTACAAACAATTGGTTCAGAAATAGCCAAATTTGGATCAAAAATGGATCGATCCACTTCTTGGGTTAATTTGAGCCAACTTTCAAGGTTGTTTTGCACAAAACAATCCCCCCCAAAATGGATTTTTTGATACAAAATGATTCGTCTCACTTTTGCTTGCTTTGCAGTTGGACTAAACCACACAAAAATTGGAATGAATCGTATCATTGGATAACAATGACCTCCCCAAATTATGCCAGTATCCCAGTTTGTGGTTGGGGACTATAAATGGCTGTCCACACTTCCTAAGCGCCGTCCTGCAGGTGTCTTGTTCAGTCTTTCCTCGGAGCACATTTTCTTACCATGAGAAACCTAATTGTCATTGATGAGGTCCCGGAGCTTGGCGGGGGCTCTGAAGTAGGAGGGGAATGCAGTCGTGGCGGGGGATTGAGGGGGGGTGGAAATCGGTTGTTTTTGTGCCAAAACTTCAGCTCTGGATGATCCAAGGGCTTGCCCTTTGGGATGGCTCTGGCCTGCCAAAATAGTGTCATTCCGAGGGGGTTTAAAAAAAAAAAAAAAGATTCATCTGTCCCTGCCTTTCGCCACAAGAGAAGAAAGTTGCACAACAGGATGTTAGGAGACAAATGTACTGAATAAGCTGTTAATGACTTGCAAAAAATGGAAATAACACATTTATCTGTTTTCGCTCACAAGGCTGATTGATCATTTGCCGGGCAGTGTCGTGGTCTCTAAAGCCCCGACAGGAATGCGCATACTGCTTTCCTCTGTTGGAGTTAGTTCCATTTCCTGTCCGGTGGGTGGTTGTCATCACTGGTGCCATCGGATGCTCATTGATCTGAAGTCTCACGAGATCCGCTCTGAGTCTCGTGAGATTTGCTGAGGTGTCGTGTGAGGTCACGCACTGTTTTATTTATTTATTTATTTTTTGGTATGACGTTAGATATGATTTTTCGACTGCACTCTAGTTCTGACCACTCTGTACTGAGCAGCCAGGACATTGATGCGCTAGCGCTCTCGTACAACACGATAACTTTGCTGTTCTATGCTTGTTCTCAAATTTGGATTTATGTGTGTCTTCAGAAGCCTTTTTTTTTAAATTTGTATTTTTTTGGAAAGAAATTTCGATTGATCAGACTCTATTGTCGTTTTGAGCATGACAAAGTGCGGATCTTTTCATCTGCTTCCCTCCTAAATCGTCGGAGTCGTGAAAGAAGTCGGGAAGTGGGAACGACACTAAGTTGAATCCATAACAGCGCCACTTTAATGACACAAGCTATCTTCCTCTCTCCACCCGAGAGCAGCGAGGATTCCTGCGAGCCTCTGAGGACCGTGTGCTACAAAAGCGAAGACAGTAGGGCTTTGACAGCTCCAAGTGTCTAGGGCCAGGGAAATAATTGATAGCAGGCTGCCTGCATCCAAGGTCCTTTAGCAGTAATTGCAAGCAGAATCTGACTCTCTGATCTCACCAGTGGTATTGGCTATGCCAGAAAGAGGCTGGCTTTGACAGATTGCCTTCCTGCAGTAATAACTAAGGCATGTTCTCCCATTTTCTCACACAAGGCCGTACAAATGCTGCCTCCACCGCACAACCGGCCCCAAATCATCGCAGATTATTCTCCATGTGTATTTGTCTTTCGGCTCAGATTTTTTCTGACAGGACCCTCTTCCACTAATGGCTTCGCCTCTTAAGTGTACATCTTTTTTTTTTTTTTGTGGGAGGGGGTGGGGGTTCATTTCAGGCCCAAAAGTGACAAATGTGTTTGCAAAAGAAGACTTTTGTTTCTAATTGCCTTGTGAGATGTATTGGCCTTAAAAGGATTTGGCCTAAGTGTGACCGACCAGCTGTGCTCTGAAAATCTTTAAGATTAGAAGGGGAGGGCGGGGGGGGGGGGGGGAAAAAAAGAGT
>CAAKHF010024147.1:56942-67211 GCA_901007745.1 Hippocampus kuda | reverse complement strand
CCCTCCCAAGGCCCCCCCCCCCCCCACCCCCTTCCTTCTACCCGGATTCACTGGACCCCTCAGCTGAACTACAGCTGACCTTCTGGACACAAGGCCAGCTGGGGTTCAGATGCCAGCGCGTCTTTAATAAGAGTTCTCGCATTGTTTACCTTTCACCTCACTCATGAGACGTACCGTTCCCTTTCCTTCAACGAAGTACTTCCCTTTGCTTCGGCTTACTTCTTTTTCCCCGTCTTATTGTTTTGGAACACTGAGGCATACGATTTGGACCTGTTCTTACGTTCGGAATTTTTTAATGTATCAGACTCCTTTACTTGGACCAAAACTGGCAATACATTTTGTTATATCCTTGTTACTTTCATACTTCCTTGAATATCTGAAGAACATTAGCATTGATTTAAATGGCCCTTTTGGAAAACCTTTTTAATATCTCCGCTATACATCATTTACATCATACCTGACGCAGCTGTTTTCAGTGCCGTAGCAGAAGGCCTCTTATGTGGTTCTCATACATGCTCTGATGGCGGAACATTTCCAGATTCCTTTCTACTTGTATGTTAGTACTATTTATACAGCGGTTCAGATAATGCCCAGGTGTCAAACTCAAGGCCCCGGGGGCAGATCTGGCCCGCCACATCATTTGCTGTGGCCCGCGAAAGCAAAATCAAACAAGTTGACTTCTATGATATGTGCTAAAATTTGTACCAAAATGTCAAATTCTCATCTGTAATATATAAGAGAGCTATTGTAAGTTTTCTTGTTACCAAAACCCTCATTACAGTAATTTAAACTATAGTTGAATAAACCATTATTCTTCACTACCTTATATGGTTTCACAGTCGTAACGGCCCTCGAAGGGAACCGGTAACTATAATGTGACCCACGACAAAAACTAATTTGATACCCCTCAGATAATGGATGGATAGATGTTGTCAAGACACTACTGAAGGTGTCGCAATACTCTCCATCCCAGTCCCCGCATTACTGAATACCCTTACATATAGCCATCATCTCCTCTGTTACGGCTTTAATATGCTACGACTTTAATATGGTACCTCTTAAGGTTTCAGATTGTTGACATTGTCTCCCCTGGAGTTTTGGTAATGCCTTTATAGTCCCTTGCACGTTTTCATTGATTTAAATGTATTATCCTTATGACGAAAAGTAAAACCCATTTTCATGGATAAAATGTATTTTCTATGTTCAGGATTATGAAACATTCACCGGGATGCAATCAATGTTGCATTGTGGGACCCAAACAAAGGAAGTTGACACCTTCCTGCTGGGGGATCTCGTACACTTTCATTCAACTTTCCAACTCTGTGCACTTGTCAGGGCATCCGAATATGCGAATGCACCTGCGTTTTTTTTTAATTTTTTTTTTTTTTTTTAATGACTGAGGGTCAGCTGGGAGCCGCTTTGATCAGAGTGACAGTTTGACTGCCTCGATGGGAGTGGCACTGATAATCCCTTTGCTTAACTCGTGCTTTTTTGGCCCAGCTAGGGTCGTGTCCCAGGATAAAGCGGCGGGGCTAAGACTTAATCAAACAGCAGGGTCGGTGGCCGCGTGAAGGGAAGGCCCTTTGAGGGTTAGCACATGGAAGGGCACATTTAGGATGGGGATGAATAGCCACATTCGGAGGATTAGAGTGTTTTGCCTTCTTGCAAATAGGAGAGCTTCAGCAGACCATCCATAGAGATTCCTAAAGAGTTTGTCAGTGAGCCGAAGCAAGCACTCCGAACAGGAACCAGGAACTTTCTGGCCTTCAAATGTTTGGACCACTCAGGAACTTTCTGGCCTTCAAATGTTTGGACCACTCAGGAACTTTCTGTCCTTCAAATGTTCGGCCACTCCGGAGGTTTTCTGGCCTTCAAGTTCCCAACACACACACATTGATTAATAAATAAAGATTTCTAGGACTTGTAAAATGGCTGTTCTCAGCATTCCGAGTTCAGCGTGCACCAGATGGAAGACTTGCTGGCAGTAATAGTTGTTCAGATTTTCAAAAAAGTCAAGTTAATACAGCTTGGACAGAGTGCTCGTCTGACTCCAGCCACCAAGAAAGACACCAACATTTTCTCAAATTAGGCCTTGAATGACAAAATATTTATACTTTTACTTTTAAAGGCAATGTGATGAAATTCAAGTCAATTAATCAGTGACGTTATTGACATTTTATTTCAGCACAGTACAGCACCTCGCATGCATATTACAGCGCTTTCAGTATTTTATTTAATTTTTTTTGCGTGAGCTCTGTGTGATTTGTTACTGTTTTTGAAAATTGTCTCTACAAGCAACTTTTTGAAAATACAAGGCTGTTGTAGTGTCAACGTAAAGATCACAATTCATCCCTGTCTTTTTTTTCTTTTTTTTTTTTTACATCTTTGAGGATTTAGTGGTGGGTGGATTGATTATGAACAGACAACACATCATCTCTGTTGAAAATAAGTGCAGTCAACTCATTTTGAATTATAAACCCTTTTCTCAGTCTGTCACCCCTATTGATTTTACCCCTCTCCGGTCTCTCATAGTTCATATCTAGCCATCAAATCGACTTTGTGAGCAGGATTTATGGTCATCGTGGGCCTGCTGGTGGCGGTATGTGGTGGGATATAACAGCGATGCAGCCCAGGTTATTGTTTAAATATAGTAAGACATGGTGACCGAGTGGTTAACACATCAGCGTCGCAGTTCTGAGGTTCATGGTTGGAATCTTGGCTCTCCCGGGCTTGCGCGGACATGCATCACAGAAGATTCTAAATTGTCTATAGGGCTGATTTTGAGGATGAAAAGTTGTACGATTTAATGGCTGACGACCAGTCCAGGCTGTCAAGTCGTGTCCAACAGGCTCCGGCCCACCCTAACCCTAATGAGGATAAGTGGTGGAGAAAACGAATGAAGGGATGGATTAAAATCACCCAAGGAGAGCTTTGGAATAGTGGACTGATGAGAGTAGCAGGTGGTGGTGCTTTAAAAATTGACGTAAAACAGAATTGCGCTTTTCTATTTTAGGTTTATAATCTCAAAATGAGGCGATTGATTGCCTGGTGGTAAGAAAAATGGGCTCAACGGGTCTCATCTATGATTATGGTTTTTTTTTTTTTTTTTTTTTTTTGTTGCCTTACTCACGACTGGCCTGTCAGAGGGAGGAAGACAAGGAGGAATCAGGCGTTCTTACTCTTCTTCTTCTTCTGCCCCACACCACCTCCGAATTACCTGCTGGGTCCGAGCTCTTTCATGCTCTTGTTGTGACAGGTAGATTTATAAGGCTTGAAATTTGTACAAATCAGTTGTCATTCAGCAGGCAGCTGTCAATGTGTCAAGCTGTCAGGGCCCGCTGTGAGGAGACGCCTGAGGGGGGCTGTGCGAGGGGGCAACCGTCCAGGAAAAGGGAAATGGCTTCAAAGGGGCCCCGAGCACCTCCTCTATCGGGCGGGCCTCCCGGCCCCTGTGGAGACGCCATCGACTTGCTCTTGATGTCGAGCAAAGACGCGCCTATGCCAGACGCCGCTCGCCGCTAAATGGCTGCAAACGTGTAATCTCTCCGAGGAGGCATTTGCCTGTCGCTTATGCAGCTAGCCTCTCTCCAAAGAGAACGTCAGCCATTGTCAGAAGAACTTGTCGGGTTTGCTTGTTTTTTAATTTTTTTTTTTTTTTTTTGATTGGCGGTGGCCTGCTGGGGGCGGCGACGGCCATGACAGTCGCGCTTCGAGAGAAGGACCCCAGGTGATGCTTGCACACCTTCCTCTCTGTCCTCCAATCCGTCTGCACCGGCTTCACAGGAAACACAGGGAGACAGGTGCAGAAACAAACGACAGCAGCTGACAGAGACGTGACGGCGGCTCAACACACGCCTCCTCGCCAGATGACAAAAAATGCGCTCGTATTTCTCTCTTTTTGCACTATTATTAGGGATGTTGTCACATTCAGTTGGCAAACAGGTTGCTCGCTAATTAGCACATTATTCTCTGTTGACAAGAAGCGAGTGATTATTATAAAAAAAAAAAAGATGCCATCATAATTTGCACATTTGACCCACATTACATGAGTGAATGGTGTTCAGCGGCTTGCTTATTATTCAACATTTGAGTAAAATTAGTTTACTGGGTCACTTTAACACAGGCACTATTGTTGTGCGCAGCTGTAGGCTTGTGATGATGTTGTCACATTTTCTTTTTTTACAGTTGTGTGACATAACGTTGACGTTAAGCTGTTCTCACCTTGCATTCAATTTAATGACAACAACAGAGCTCTGTTTATATACAGGTCAGTGCCAACGGTAATGTTTGCTGAAGACAGATAACGTAACCAGAAACTATTATCTTTGTGACGTACTATTTCAACTATATGATGACAAAAACCCACAGATACAAAATTTAGCCGGTCTCTGTGCCTGTTGTGTGGTCACCATCTTTGCTTCAACGGACCGCTTTTTCATAATGAATAAAACATGTCTCATTACCACATGGAGCATGGCATACAGTACACTAGCATTAATTAGCCCGTTTCTGTGCCACATTTCTTGATGCCGAAATCCTCCACAGTTTCCACTTTGCAGTGGTCTCCGTTGATGTTGCCCTCAGTCTCATTTTTGGACAATTAATGTATTATTTAATTAATTAATCTCCTTACTACAAGGAACAAAACATACCTGTATGCTGGACAAAATGGCAACCATGAACACACATGCTAATGTTAGCTTTTCCCGTTGTTGTGCGCTCGCCTTGGACGATGCAATATTACCCTGTACAGTCTCTCCTTTGCTGCAGTGGTCTGCTTTATTTGCCTTCAGTGACCTTAAAACAAGTGTCTGTGGCCAACAGTGACAGTCCATGGCATGAAATAAATATAGAAGACCAATTAGCTAGTTAGCATTTCAACTCAGGTTTCAAAACACCACCGTGAATACCTTACATAAAAACAAGTACTGGAACATTAATTATTTTAGGAATAACCCTTTACTGTACAATAGTTGTTCTCAACTGTTGTAACTAGGGACCCACATTTTCCTCCGTTGTCACTAAGGTCACAATATTGTCATTAACTATATTGTCACGAATGTTTAAAAAAAAAAAGCCTTTGAAAATACGTACACGTATATCATATTTTAAGCATACGCGCTAAAACAGTAAAGCCATTTAAAAATAAATCTGTGTGAAAACAAAACATGAAGATAAAACAAATGAAAAGCATGAAGTCGTACATCTGTACAGTCCAAAACCAAGGATCTCCAATATTTTTTTTATGACCCAATTTTGGGTCCCGCCCACCAGTTTGTAATTCATCCTCTGGCATGACTGCGTTTCAGTTTTGTTGATGGAGAAAATGGTCCAAATGAAGTTATGCATATCACAGCCAAGCTCCCACCTCTGGCACGATATTATCTGATAAAGTGACCTGGACGTTTTGGGAACGAATAGGAAACTGACAAGCGTCATGAGAAGGAGAGAAGGAGGGAGGGAGGGGGGGGAATCTGGTTTGCTAATTTGAAAGCTGAGGACTCAATTTATTCCAGCCATGCTACGCTAACTCCGCTAACCTGGCCACAGTCCAAGACCTGCTCCAACACAGCCGCAGTAGGCATTCATCAGAGCTGCATGGCTACACAGTAATTAGCCCGATGAGGTTTTTTTGTGTTTGGGTTTGGTGGGGTGTGCGTGTGGGGGGGGGCTTTCTAGTCGATTTATCACACTGCCACCTGACAAAAAGAGGTCCCGGAAAGAATGGCTTTCATGGGACGCTGTTTGGAAGGTGACACTTGCTCAACAGCCTTGCAACGAGGGGGTGAAATATTAATCAAAGTTCTCCACGCAGCTATTAACAGCTGCCGGCCTTGTCCTCTCCTCTGTGTGTGTGTGTGTGTGTGTGTGTGTGTGTGTGTGTGTGTGTGTGTGTGTGTGTGTGTGTGTGTGTGTTGTGCGTTGTGCGTTGTGTGCCAAGCAGCAGCGAGTCCACAGAGAGATGAGTGTGACATGTCGGAGTTTGTCTTGTGAAAATGCAGCTGTCCGCGACATGACAGGTACAGCGTTTGCGGGCCCATTACCGTGTGTACGACATTTCCCCAGGAAACGGTTTGAAAAATGGAAATGCAGCCTTTGCAATATTAATTGCTGCCACAAATAATAAATAAGTTAAAAAAAAGAAAACATTGAGGGACAACGTAGAGTGGTTGCCGTTATCGATTGGTCCTAATATTAGAGAATCATTTTTATTCTACGCAGTATTTGAAAACTGGCTTTTTAGTGCAGTTTTTTCCCCCCGTTAGTTTCAAAATAAAACTATTATTTGTAAGATTCCTATTAATTCATATTTAATAATGCACAAAAAGGCGTGAAGAGCACTAGAAAGCCTGCCATTTTTTGGAAAATGTTGAGCTCTGTCAGAGAGTGTTGCGCAATGGCACACATGCAAAACTTTTATTATTCATTTCTTTCTCTATCTCTATCCATTTCTCTCTATCGACACACTAATTTCCATCAACTGTTACATTGTATTATAAATGCTCATGACATGTCATGCATTACAGCAAAGTAAAATCCTATTTTGTTCTCTAACTTTATCCTTGAATTGCGATTTGTTCAACTAGCGAAGGCTTTGACTTCAAAGATCCGCTGCATCTGAAAACAATCCGTCCGTTTTCTACTCATTAACAGTGTATTGCTTTTCATAGGCAACCCAAGCTGAGGAAATTCTCACGAGAACGGGCTCCGTATTGACAATCATTCTGTGAATCAGCATCCCCCCCACTTTTTTTTTTGTGGCTGTCCTCTTTGACCTTTTGTGATTCCACTCGGTCAAATGTAATGAATTTGCACTTCAAAGGGGTAGCTTTGGTTTTCAAATGAAACCTGAAAGTGCTCTGCGGCCGCCCAATTTGGTTGCAAATTAACCATTCATTGTTGTAAAAGTTGTTGACACATGTTAAGCAAACTGGTGTTCGTGTAATGAATAGCTCGCAGATGTCATCTGCTTTACAAGGCGTGCATGCCGGGAGGCAACATTGAGGATTCACGTGAGCCAAGTTATACGCTCCACAAGGTCCTTTGTACCCCAAAACGTTACTTTTTTTTGGGCCAAACTGCTTTACCGAAGACTACTGGAGTGAACCTTCTTAGAGTGGTGACAACCTTTCAATTTCACTTGCCAGGATCATGTGATATAAAAATGATACCCAGTGAAAGAAATCATTTCCAAACTTTTTCCATTTTTAATATGACAAATAAACTCAATAATAAAAAAAATTAAAAAACTCTTTGAGGGGGAAGTAAACAACTGAGATAATGAGGTTGCACATGTGTGCAAGCCTCTTATGACTGTGTTCACAATTCATCAATCACATACAAGGTCATGTTGAACAGGATTCACACATGGCTTTAATTACTCAATTGAGTTGTGGTGTTCTAGTAGGCTTTTCCTGACATGTTGTTGTTGTTTTTTGGCTTTCTTGGAGAAGCCTGAATGTTTAGCGCTAACCTTTGCATAGCAGGATCCCTCTGATGCTGTAGATGCTCGCGGCGGACGACAAGATGCGACGACAAAAATGTCACTGAAAGCCTACAAGAACAACCAAAGTTGATTTGCCCTTAATCAGAGGTACTTTAAAGTGCGCCAGGTGTGGTCAGACTCCCATTCAATTAGTCTGAATGCTACGGAGGTGAAGTTGTTTGAAATGACAATTTGGACCTTTGAAACCTTTATAACAGCAACAATTATTTACGTGCACATTTATCATCTTAAAGAGAATTGTTGCTCTGACATCTTATAAAACCATCTCTTGAAACGATAACACAAATTAAATAAGGTCTTGAAGTAGAGCATCCCCCCCCCCCCCTGTTTTTAAATATCCAAATTTAATAGTTGACATAATGGGAGAGACTCCACTCCAATAGCTCCACTGTTGTTGTTTTCCTCTCAAGCTTTTTGTTTGATGTAGTCAAAGGCATATGGCGTTTAATAGCAAATTAATCCCTCCACCCCCCTACCGGCTGCCCCTCAGTAAATCAGGCATACAAAAAAAAAAAAAAAAAAAAAAGCAAACCTGAACACAGTGACTAATTAGAATCAATGCATAAAGGGCCTCCTTCAGTCAAAACACTGCACTCTATAATTGGCCATAAATAAACCCTTGCTGTTTTTGTGAGCGCTGTAAACAGCTGAATGCTTCAATTAAGCACAAATACGTGTTCGGTGGAGGCTTTTGGAAGGGTTGGGAGGGAGGTAACCTCTGTAAAAGCCAAATCCATCCCTTTTTTTCTTCTTTTTTTTTTTGTGGTGTGCGTGAGAAACAGCCATATTGTAAGCGTGAGAGCTCCTCTTAGGTACTAAAAGTTTTCATTAAAGACGTTTGAGTTGTGTTATTGACACGGCAGGGCGCCCACGCAGTATAAAACATTTATCAGCACGCTTTTCCTCACCTAATAAATCATCCCAACAGGCCCGAGCATATGGCTGATAACACCTCGGAAAAAGCCACGCGCGAGTTTCCTTGAAATCGGGGCGGGGGGGAAACCGCTGCAGCTTCCTCTTCCCGTTCGTCTCACACAGTTATTTTACACGCCATTTTCTTGTTCACCTTATCACCTCTTTGTCACTGTTTTTTTTTTTCGATTTCTCCCTCCTCCGAGCTGAGAAGAAAGAGAGAAGCAATTCCTGTGTGTAAAGGAGCTGGGAGGAGATAACTCTCTCCTCCTTCCTCTCTCCCTCCATGCTGAGAGGGTCCTGGGAGGTGCACAGACTGATGGGAGAGGATGATATATGTAGCGTCTGTGTCCCGGCTCTCCTCTGGCCCTTTGTCATTAATCATAGCCATTAGCTTTTCTCTCTGCAGCCTTGTCTAGTCTCTAGTAGCCCTCCAAAGAGCTACACCCTTTTCTCTTTCTTGCTCATGTAGCAAACCTGGAAAAAAAAGCCTCCTCATACATATGAAAATATAACATGAATACATCTTAAATTTGATTGGTCAGGAGGAATTATTGAGTTTCTCAAAAGGACACTCAATTATCAATACTTGAAAGCTAGCTGATGAGTAAGACGCTACCTGAAAGCTAACGACAAGAAACAAATGCAAGTCATTTCCTTCCTAACATTTCAAAGCCTTGTTTTACGATACCGCTAGCCCAAAATGGCCGCCCCATCCCACACTCCAACAGAGTCATAGGCCCCTTTAGCACAGCCTGTAAAAGCTTTTCACCTTTCGAGTGTGATGTTGTTCTGTATAGAAGGCACCAATTCAGAATTGGTGGTGGTGGAGGGGGGGGGGGGCGTATTTCGTCTTTGGAGTCAGTTGGGGTTGGGGGGGACGCAAGTATATATAGCGCCTTTGGAGTTTGTATCAGAAGCTGCTTTTACACTTCCTCTAGAAGCTGACATTCTCGTTTTTTCTCTTTGGTGTTAGTTCTAAACAGAACTGATGCAGGATAGGGGAACCAAGTCGACTCAGCAGTATTCCACCGTTGGAGATAGTGACAGATGCCCCTATTACACAGCATTTCCAAATCCAATATTTTTTTTCAGGTTATCTTCTGCCTTCAATGGTTGTATCAGAAGCCCCTTTTACATCGCTTCCAAAAGCCGGACATTTGGCAGACTTTTGTTGTCTCTCTGTTTTGTTTGAAAGGCACTGACACAGAATGGGCGAAACCAAGTCAAGCCGGCAATATTCCTCATGCGAAAGTTGACGCATACACATGCACACACACAAAAAAAAAAGCAATACTTTCAAATTTCAGGTCCCTGTTTTACCTCATTTCGCTAACTGTAGCATCCGTACTGTACCTAATGAAACAATTGCTAGTACTTATTGCTGACTTATTACGTAGACACGCAGCTTTATCAAAGCGCCGCATTGATTTAGGAGAGTGCGTCCCTCGGAAAACTCTGGGGATATTTCATTCGGCCGGCTGTGTGGTCGCAATAATGGGCCCCGGTACCGAGTATGCATTATGCATAGATAGCCCATAGATAATTCAAACAGGAGGAGCGCATGCATTACCTCCATTACCGCCGTAACCCCTAACGCCGTCTATTACATTAGATTGTGCTATTGTTAGGCGTTTGCACGGGGATCCCATTACAATGAAAACGTTAAATCGCGGCAGTACAGTTTTCGGCTTTGATGAAGCTCTAAACAGCTTACTCAGCAGCGCTTCCTCCCATTTGACAGTGTGTCACAGCTAGCCACAGGTGCCCTCATTGTGGTCTAGCGGCGTCAGATAAGCATTTGGCTCCTGTTAAGATACCCCCCCCCCCCCCCCCCCCCCCCCCCCCCC
>CAAKHF010024147.1:34862-49852 GCA_901007745.1 Hippocampus kuda | reverse complement strand
GAGTGAGCACATCAGAGCAGGAAGGGGACGGCGTGAGGGGAAGGCGGGCGGCTGTGAGGGGGGGTCGCGATGGGGGGGTTGTGGGGGTGGGGGGGGATTGAAAGTCGCTGTCTGAAGTTGATTAATCGGCCTGCGAGGGTGAGAGACTCCCGGGCCAGGCAGCGGGGTCCATCCCCGTGGCATGTGATGCTGATTGGCTTTGTCCTGTGCGTCTGCGCTGGAGGAGCGGACATTAAGATTAAGTGATGCTGTCGTGTCGGCGAGCACTGCACTGCATCATTCTGGGAAGAGACAGCTGTGCTGCTTAATCCTTCATCGCCAGGGGAGAGCTGCCAGGGCGCAGATATACAGCCAAAGATAACCCTCCATAACTTCTGCTAAAGATCAGGAAACTTTGAATTCGCATCCATCTGCTTGCTGATGTTCAGCCCTCTCATCCCCCCCACCCCCACTCGCCGCCGCCCTCCCCTGACTGACTTCTCGAAATGAGCAGTCACTAAGAAGGCTGAATAAAAAGGGAGGAGGAGACGGAGGAGGAGAAAGTGAAGGATGGCTGCTGGGAGCAATCTAAGACCAGTAGTGTGTCCAATATGGATAACCTCTGCCACCGAGGACATTTTGTCTCAATGATGCATTAATGAGCTTTTGAATTACATTTCAAGCAGGCCCAATCACATTCTTTGTGTTCTCAGTAAAAAACTACTTTGAGAAAACATCCCTCATACTGTTTGCTTTGCTCTTTTGGCGTACATTTTAGCCAGTTTCCAATGTGTGGCACTTTTCAAGAATTTGGGAGCTTTCCACTGTCATCAGCCATTGAGTGTACAGAGCTGCCTGTTTCTTTTCTTTTTTTTTTCTTTTTTGGACAGTTAATTTTTAATTTTTTGGTCTTTTTTTGGACAATGTCGCAGAAATCCCTGCTGTAGTGTCGAAATATATATAGTTTATAGCAATATTTGAAATATTTTTGACTGCATACGTGCTTTAATGCCCTCGCATGTGGGAAAGGAGAGCCGCAGCCACAAATTTTTTTTCAGCTGCTTATTGAAAACCGGGAGAAATGTAATACACAAATGTGATTAGCACACTTGCGCAGCAGGTGCTTATGCTAACTTGCTGACATCACACTCCTTCACACCAGGCCCCGCCTCTTGAAGGTATGTGAGGATCTAACGATATCTACAATATTTTGTATACATTTCATGCTTGTAATTTTTTTTTTGTTTTTGTTCAAATATGTTTACAAAGTGTTAAGGTGTATTTTAATTACGGTAGTTTAGGGCCTTTCTGTAAAGATCAATCTCCTAACATTAATACTACGCATGTTTCCTTAACCTGAAAAAATGTCATCTAATCAGGAGCAAAAGGTTCTCCCTTTCGAACAGAGACGTCACTGTTTAAAATGAATTCGACTCCACGTTGTAGCGCGACGGCGAGAAGTGCAAAGATGCTATAAGTCTCCAGCAATAAACGGCAATAAATGTTGTCAGCGGCTTTTGCTTTAAATGTTGCTGCCGTAAAGTATTATGGGTAACATTATCTCCTTTTCTTTCGTAAAGGTTGGTCAGGAGTAACCTGCGCTCACGGTGGGTTAAAGGTTGCGTTGGGGTACTTTTCCTAAGCATTTGAGAAGTACTTACGTTTCATCTCACTTACATAAGGGAATGGGAAGTTCCCTAAGCAAAAAAAAAAAAGTCTCTGGAAGTGGTAAAATTTATACAAGCGGGCAGGTTTGGAATATCCCCCATAACTCCACGGCCTCCCGCAATAAGTGTGTGTCCCCTGTAATACAAAAAGGCATTTGCACAAATGAAATCCTGCCCCCACGAGACACTTCTGAGTTGTGCATCGATGTTATGTAAATAATGTCACTGTAAAACTGATATTGAAATTAAAGCGGTGTCATTTAAAAAAGACACATTGTGACACGTTTCCAAATGTTTATGTTGTCTGGTTCCAACGCGCTATACAGTACTGGTGAAGTGTAAACAGCCTATTGTGCGCTATATCTCGCACAAAACCCAACCAAATTCTCCTGAGAACTGACTCATGAACAACATACGTTTAAAGTGTGGCGTCAGGTCAATCAAAACAGCCGGTGCTTTCAAACGAATTGTGTTTGCCGAGCGTTTGCCTGTGAGCAGAGCAGATAAATGGCGGGTGGTGTTCAGAGTGTATATGCAGCGTTGGGTGGCGTCAGCAGGTTTCACACTGCTGGCCTTTGCATGTTTGCAGCTGGCTTGATGCAGCTGTCGGCCCGTGATTGATGACTATCATCATTTAAAGTGTAAAAGAAAACGTCTCTGTGAAGGCGGACATGATGAAGTGCCGCCTGCTGGCGCTCGCCGAGACACGCTCGGCGCTTCTTCCCTCCCCTTGTTTCTACTTCACTGCTCCCCTGTCTATCGTTCTTTGCTTTATTCTCCCTTGCTGTTTACTCTTCGCTGTGCTCCCTCCTGTATCTTATTGTTATGTTCATCTACTGCAAGGCTACATAACCTACAGCCCGCGGGCTGTATAAGGCCCATGAGAGAATTCGAAAAACACCCAAAACATTTGAAAAACGGTCACAAGACTATTTAACGCATAAATGCTCAGAAATATATCAGACGAAACATAAACCAACAAATTGCCTGCTAAATGTAAGATAGGCCAGTGTCTGCCAAAAACAATTCCTGGTCACAGTGACTAGCACAAATGTCATAAAATGCCGTAATAAGCATGCCAGACCAGTAGTAGGCGATGTTGCTTTGAATACACCAACAATACCCGTCTAGCCAAAATGCCCTTTGTTAGTTGGACCTTATTTTTTTTTTTCCATTGCTAGTAGGGATGTCACAGTCCAAATTCATCTGAATCTGAGTACTTATTCATCTTTTGGTATGGAACATTCGGTACTTCCCACACAGGAAGTGTAAAGAACGGGAAGCGTACTCATTGCAGTAACAGTAAAGTCACACTTAAGAATTCGTAGGGCACTTTAAAGGCACTGTTCTCATCATAACTGCTGTGCGCTCTTGTCACACATCTACTGCGTAAACAAATACAGTGCGGCTCAGCCTCTGTCTTACAGAAGTCATGGCTAGCAAGATGCCTTTGGTTAATGCTGCACATCAAACTTGGTAACGCATTTAAAATAGCGTCGTAGAAATGTGAAACGAACAACTGTGAGATTGGAACGCTCAGTGGCGCGAAGTCGCAACTCGACTTGCAACAGTAAAACAACCATTTTCAACGGTTACACTGCAGCGATACCCGTTTTTATTTTCAGAGGTTTGCTTTGGGGGAAAAAGTTCGCCCCTCCCAGCTCTAAAATCTCCAGCCAATGCTCTCGGTTGTCTTCACTTTACTGTTAACACTCCTCTGATAATTTGTGGCATCAAAATTCATCCTTACATCCACTGAGCGCTCGGACGCGTACCTCGGCGGCCCGCCTGACAGTGACATATTATTCATGCTGTCTTTTGCAATGTGATATCTTCAAATTTGCCACCTTGTTAAGCTTTGATTAATGCGATTCCATTTCAGCAAAGTAATTGGCTTGGCCCTGTTGCGAGCGATACACAAGGCGCCGCGCCGGAACAAACGCCCGCAACATGGTAATGAGGCAATGAGTTTGTTCTGTGGATGTCGGCAAGTGACAGTTATTAATGATTGTTATGATAAACAGACGAGCGCTGAAGGAGCGAGTCGCCCGGATGAGTGGGACCAGACTGACAGTTTAAAAATAAGGCGCACTGGAAAGTAGCGACAAAGTAATGCGGTGTTAGGAAAACAATCATGCAGGTTGTCAGAAGAAGAGGTGTAATTACGCAGCGACGGCGGCTTGTCGGGGAGGAGCCACACGAGTATGATCTACCGCTTCAATTGGATCATCGTTTCACTCCTTTCGGAGAACACAAAGGTGGCGTGTGAGAGAGCGCGCGTACGCAGCTGTGTTATGATAGCTTTGGCGTCCTGTGAAAACTGGTGGCCCTGTAAATGTCCCCCCCACCCCCCTTTTTGTCATCCAAACACGGACGATGAACTTGTCACTGCTCAGTGTCAGAAGTCCACACGGCTTGTTTAAACCGTGTCAGCACGCGTCAAGCCAAACCTCAGCAAAGCTTTTATTTCAGTGGCGCCTAGCAACGCTTTTGGATATTAATAGCTCATTAAACAGCCATTGTTAGACCTAATTGGGTCATACATTACTGTCGTTGAAGGGATGCAGGCATGAACCAAAAACTGCTCTTTTGTTTAATTGTATCCTTCAGAAATATAAGACATGCCCACGTTTTTTTTTTTTTTAACTTTTGTATTTCTGCTCAACCTAATCTACGCCACATTCTTATCATTTTAGAATCCTTCAACTAAGTAGCTGATTCACAGGGCGTCTGTCATTCCTTCCATGAACACTTTTCTCACAATCGCAACACACATTTCTAACTAACTACCGCAAAACATACTCTGTGTGTATCACATATGTACGTACTTGTCCGATTTCCAACCTGTTGACATTTCTCTCCCTCATGATTGATGTAACAAGCCAAGATTAATCACCCACTCTTTATCTTCTCCTCAAAAGCTGTTCTGATTGAGAAAAAAAAATCCTAACTAAATGTGGCATTAAAAAAGGAACAAAAATAATTTCAAAAACTTCCATTGACTGAAAACTGTTTTTCTTTGCTTGTCTTGAGTCAAGTCTTGTCTTGAGTTACTCACCAAAAATGTTTTTGTTCTTTGCGATTTAACTCTGTCTAAATTTGGGTCTGTTACTTTTGTCCGTCTTTCCCTGGCTTGAACTTTAGGTGACATTTAACCTGTCTGTGCGCACGGCTTGTCAGGAAAAGACCTGCTATGGGGAATGTGACGATCAGATGACTTTGTCAACCTTGGTGTGAACCCTTGTCTGGTGTTGATTTAGTGAGGCTCGGAGATCAAAGCCATCCCACTCCGCTTTTTGCCAGGAGGGCTGTCGACGAAAACAACGCAAGTGTGAACAAAACCAATCACCGGCCAAATCCCAGCATGCTCCGAGGTCAGCCGGGGAATAAAGTTTAGAGTTCAGACGTTGCCACTTGCAAACGCACAATCATCTTTAAACACATTTTCTATTATCTTTTTCATGGGTGTCATTGTTGAACTGTTCCACTCCTAAAAGTACGACTAATTTAGTCGGGTGCTGGAGCCGATCTCGGCTGTCATCGGGCAGTAGGCGGGGGACACCCTGAACCGGTTGCTAGTCAATCGCAGGGCACACAGAGACGAACAACCTGTGTTCAATCAGCCTGCCATGCTCCAGTGCATCATGTTACAATGGCGTACTCAAATATTGAATGTCAATTTGTTGGGAATAAAAACTGCCTCGTTTTCTTTCATGAACGCTCACGCCTACTAAACATTTCATAGCTTTAATACTTGGAAGAGTTTTGTGGGGCGCGGCGTTTGGTGTTCCTATGTTGATGAGAACCACTGACGTAAAACATTCTGAATAAACTGACGGGGCGCGACCTTTCCAGGGCGGGATACCTTTTGTACAGTAACTCAAAGGATGACATGAGCCAATTAATTGTTCTGCCCGCATATTTCCTCAGATTTGAACCAAAATTTTATGGCGGACACCTTCGTGCATAGCCATCGCGACACTTTGTGTTTCCTGTGTTTTTCCACTGACAACCTGGTATCAAAAGAGTACCTTTACACATTCTGTCTTGGAAAAGGTTATTGTATAACTCTAAATTTTCTGCGGTTTTACAGAATCTGGCCAATAAGATGAGTCAGAAGACTTTATTCAGCCCGATTTGGTCAATTTACTTCACAACTGTAATCCACTGTAGTATATATCGCCCCTTAGCCTCACGATGACATAGCCAAAAGAGCTTTAATTTCAGTGCTGGACAACCCCACTTCCTTTTTTAAGGTTAATTACGGATGGAAATAACACATCGCTGCCGTCATGACTCAAATAATTAAGGCCAAAAAAGTCCGCCAGCTCCAATCCTACGATGAGTCAGTGTACTGATTAGAGGGAGGCTGTCCACTAGCTAAAATTATTTCCGCAAACTAGTCAACATGTCAGTCAAGATGTGGAAATGGATTATGTGTGTGTAGATGGTCAGCGACGCCGCGGGCATGTTGGTGCGGTGTCAAATAACGGGGGGGAAAAAAAGACTTGTCATTCAGAAATGGTTTTAGTTGGCGCTAAGAAGCTTGATTGGAATTTTGGGCTCCCACGTTATCCATTATCCGAGTTTTCCAACACGCTGTCATCGTTGACAGCTGGATTATCATTTTTCCGTAGCAGAACAATTGAAATGACAGCGGTTTAGCAAATTTGGAAGAGACAAAGGGAGAACGGGGCTCTCCGACAGGAAATGTGCTGCCAGCATTTGTGTGCTCTCAGTGTTAGGAAGTGAGAAGTCCTGCTTTCTGTCTTGCTCGCGGGAGTACGACTTTTCCAGATTGTCCAAATATGCACAAAACAGGACAGCGGACTTGATGAATGAGCTGCTTAAACGGTTTCTACATACCTTTAGGTCCTCCTGAGTGACGCTGGAAAGCCACAAAACTTCAACAGAGAATGATGATTTCAAAAAATAAAAATAAATAAAATAAAGCAAAACACACTCCTAATTTCCAGTGGATTACAAATACTTGTGAGTGCAGTTACAAAGTATCATGTTTTGTGACTTTACTAAAAGATTTTGGTATTTATTTAGTGAACTACTTTTTTTTTATAATATACACCTGCAAATAGTTATAAAAATAATAAAATAAAATAACCATGTTACTTTTTTCAACCCATGACAGCACGACCTAGAAATGTCATAAATAGACAGAGAGAAAGTCAGCTGCAGTTGAGATTTTGGTTTACTGATTGATTGAGATCTTTGGGATTTACAAAGTGCAAAAAAACGGGGACAGAAGCGGCATGAAGAAACGTAAACCAGGGAGCACCTGAGCCAGAAAAGCAAGATATTCCCCAGTCATACATTGTTTGATGTCGTCGGCTAGCAAGACTGATTCCTAGTAAATGGCAGCCTAAAAACCACCATCTATTTCCGTTCCAAAATTATCAGTCAAACCTGAAATAACGCTGACCAGTCAGACATTTTTTTTTTATCAGTTTTTTCATTAACTGAGTATTTTTCTTTCGTCATTTCACATTAGCAAAGCTGTTTGTGTGCTCTGTGTGATTTTTTTTTCTCAATACAAGCAATATTCAAATGAATAGAAGAGGGGAAACTTTTTTTTTTTTAAAGATTGTTTTTGTTTTTGCCCCATTGGGTCAAGTTATCAAAACAGTAAAAGTGTATAATTGACAGTAAAAAGAACATCAATTAATAACTTTAATTTTGTACATTTCAGAGTATGGACTTTTTTTTTTTAACTGAAAAGGGTAGTTTAATTTTTTTTTTTTTCCGGCCTTATCTTGTACTACTATTTAGATTTTTGATAAATTGCAGCCAGTCAGAGATAGAGGGTGTGGCTGTTGAGGTCTCAATTCTCATGCACTTGCGGGCACATTCACAGTGAGTACACAGCCCATAGGCCTGCTACGTCGGAAGAGCTTCGCTGAAACTTTGGTGGAATATCCACTTCTGATATCTGATTCTGACAGAAGTGAAACACAAGCTGAGAGGATTCAAAAGTGTTAGCTTGCCGTTTTAAAATGGCAAACTCCCCCTTTTAAATCAAGGAACTGAATCTCTACTTTCACTTTTTTTTTTTACGACACAAGTATCTGTACTTGGACTTCAATACAGTGCGTTGCCGTCTCTGCTAATTTTACATCCCTGGATGAGAATTGACAAGTTAGTTTGAACACAAACAGTGAGGTCCAGTGAGTGTTGTGTTGTGTTGGCCCGCCTCCCGTTTCCAAGCTGCTTGCGTCTTGGCGCTGTCACACCGCATCTCTTCACGCTTCCATTCGTTTTTTCTTTTGAAGACTGCGATTCGAGGCCATATGGAGCCCATCCCTTTGTCTTCTTCTTTTTCTCCTTCCTCTCGCACTATCGCATCACAGGGTCCCTCGTCGGGGCCCAGCCCTGGCGTGCAGAGTCTGCTCTGCGACTGTCAGCCCGTGCTAGCCTCCTGTTTGTTGACATGTGAAGCCAGGCGGCGTACTGTAGGCCTGATGTTGAAGCTCACTTACAATTAAGTTGAGACGACACTGACACGGATTGGTGGGCGGGGAGGGGTCCTCCGGGGTATCGGGCGAGGAGGCAGCTGCACGTCGTCGCTATTTAAAGCGTTTTGGTTTTTTTTTTTACATGCTTGTTGATCCGACGGTGAGAGAATGCTCGATGTTTTGAGGAAGTGAAGGTTGAGAAGAGTCTATGATACAAAACTGTGGCGAATGCGAGCTACCTCAACTGGCCGTGCATCAACACCCCCCCTCCAAACTTCTCGGATCCCCCAAAGTCTCTTTGCTTTCAAAATGACTTTAGTCAAAGCCATTATGACGATACTGCACTACTGTCAGTGATTATTAGACCGCAGCTAAAGTGGAAAACCTTTGCCAGCTTTTATTTTAATTGAACTATTCGTACGAGTCCTCGGTGACCACAACCTTCATCAGTCATCGTGGATTTAATTGCACAGAAGTTGCGTGACTGTAACCAGAGCCTTTTTTCGGGCAAGTCGAGAGCCGTTTCTGTGATGGTAAAAGGACGTCAAAAGAGTTAACAATTGCTTCGTGGAGTGTAGTGACACTTGTCTCCTGACTCCTGCACGCCACCAAATTAATCCCGTCACATGACAGCAAAGGCCACCGGGGTGCAGAGGCCCGAATGGGAGGACTGCAGTCAGAAACATTTTTTTAGGACTGTTCACTAAGCTATTTGTTTCAAACTCAGCAGGGAAATGTGTCATGAATGAACAAATCATTTCAGTGAAAGTTGAATCAAAGGCAACAGATCTTCTTCCTGATCTTTTTCATAAACCTGCACCATATCGCTGATATCGACAATTAATCAAAGGAAAGTGGAGATCAAAACAAAACAAAAAGGACTTGTACAGAAATGTTAAGAAACAGAAAAGAACGAGGCCATAATAAACATGGACAGAACACCTGATGTAGAAGAAATAAAACAATGTTACCGGTTCATTACAGTTGACGTCAAGACTCAGACTCAGCCAGACTGTTTGGAACGAATAAGTACATAAATATGTCGCTCCAAGGAGCACAACCATATGTGCACACAACACTGTGGAGCGACCACCTAAAAGTGTACCGGAAAGTTCGTTATTAACCCTTTCAGGGACAGCGGTTACTACAGTGGACATCTTATCATGTTATCGGGCTACAGGGTGCATGCAAGGATTAAAGATGCCATCTCAACAGAACGCTAGATGGAAAAAAAATGGTGTCTACAAACTAAGGTTCTATATTTCCACAGATAATTCCTCAGTATTTGATCAAATCCGATATATCTGGCATATCCTTCAATAATATGTGAATCTGGATGTTACGTGTTGCCTGACTTGTTACTCGTCAATGAGTGATATCATACATGAAGGCCGGCGTAATATGACTAATGGGTGCTGAGGGAATTTGCTAGGGCTGTCTATCTTGTGGTGGGAACATGTTGATGGTGATTGATTTTTATTTTATTTTTTTTCTCAAAGACGACGGGTCATCCGAGGTCAGCTCTTGCTCGTCTTCAAACAGCACTCCGAAGCGCTTCGGTATATTTCACAACCTGACAAACCAGATGTGGGAAAGAGATGAGAGAGAGGTTTTTTGTTTTATTTTGGTTTTTTTTTTGTCAGGACAGCCACAAGGCCAAAGCCAACACAGTCCGTTTAGCCACCCCACCAAAAAACAACATAAAGTCTTATTTTGATTCACGCCACTTGGTGGAAATGTAACCTTTAAGAATACCAGTCATCCAGTTACTATTACACCACTCCAGAAATAGACTCATAGAGTTCCATAGCTCAGCCATCTGCTTGCTGTGTTTATTGTGGTCACCATCAGAGAGTGCTTATTAATCATGGTTGCACAAGTGTCTTAATTACTCCCAATGTTGCTGCTCCCTCCAGAACCCGGCAGATGACCTTTCCTTCCCTGCTCTTTGACGCCATTAATCATTCCTAATCAACGACGTCAGAGTGGAGGGAAGAAGGGCCACGCGGTGCTTCCTAACGTTGCCCACTGCCGCCATCGCAAACGGGTCTTTATTAATAGCCCACACACAGTTTTTTCTACTAAAGTCAAACTAGGCAAAATCAGGCGAGTAAGACTTTAAGACGACATTCAACAATTAATGCTCCCATCTTGCGACACTTGTTCCATCAAATAGCCACACGTTGACTGGCAAGTGACGATACGTGATGTAACTGCTTGCAAAAGCTAAGTGACTGTGTTTTACTGTTTTTACAGTAGTTAAATAATCCCAAAATAACGTGACACAGCGCGAGCATTTTGTACTTATTGCAATTGAGTGTTTAAAGAGTGTTTTAATGGTGCATTTTAATATTAGGAACATTGGTTAACTTTTTTTCATGTGTGTATCAGGCATGGCTCCAGAATTCTTTCTCTCTGGAGGATAATTGTGTGTGTGGGGGGGGGGGGGACATGCTGTGGCTGAAAAAACAATTTGTAAATATATTTTAAAATATGAAATAAAATGCTGTGGGAGTTTAACTGGGGCTACACAGATTTCTGACGGGGATATAGCACCGCTTATCCCCAGTCTAGTTCCATCTCTGATCAGTATGACAGTTAGCAGCGTGTTGAATTGAGTTTTCTGAAATGAATCATCGTTAAAAATGATATTTAATACTCAGATCCATGGTTTGAAGATCTTTTCCATTTATAAATGCTGTGAAAGTCACAAAGTTTTACTTTGCCCCTTTGTACCACTATAGCGTGCAGCTAGCAAGCTAGCTAGCTATGTCTCTCCCTGAAAATTCTCTCTGAAAACCACAATTTACAGAACAGCTTTGTGTCGCGATGTACATTCCCAAGCGAGTAGGTGATGCCAGAGGCCAGCTTGACCCCCGTCCGCTGGAAAATTCGGAAGCCTGTTAGATTGCAAGCTAACCGCTAACTTAAACGATGTGGCATCAAAGGCCCCGGACACGGTCAGTGACCGAGAGCCAAAAGCATGATTTTTGTTTTTTTTTGGTTTTGTTTTGTTATTAACAACTTTCTTCTCTCTGTCTTGTTTTTATTTAAATTGTTACTGAATCCCAGGACATCACTCTTTTTCCATCATTTCCAATGTTTTTGCGATATGTTTACAGCAACTGTGCAAGGATTTCAATTGGTTATTCATTATTCTTACATATTATCCAAAACACAAACATAGAGTAGTTGAGAAAAGCTTGAAGGTGACTTTCCCACTGATGTCATATTGTCGCTGCCTCACATCCGGCATGAAACCGGAGGCCCACAAGGCCTAGCGTATACACTTATAGACGGTGTGACATTGATGGCTGACACTGATTCATAGCCGTCGCTTGACTGATATGTCTAAGTGGCCGGCACACACGGGGAGGCAAGCCGCTATGGCTTTCCTGGGCTTTTAACATTTCACATCTTGTTGGTGCCTGCCAATACAGATTGACAAGTGGAGTTTGTGTCGTAGCAGGTAACTGGCATGCATGCTCCCCCCTCCATGTGCTGACTGAAAGCTCAATATATCATTTGTCAGTCAAGGATGGGCTTTCATTCAGCCATGGCATGCCTTCTACTCAGATGCCACTCAGGGCATTGATTTCATGCAGAGGGGAATATTTAGCAGGCTCACACTGGATTTTTATTTTATTTTATTTTTTTGCCCCCTCAGACTTCATTACCGCAGTGCTACTCATTGTGAAAGTTTGCTCGAAAAGTGCCACTGTGCGGGGGTGTGTTTCCATAACTTTCGATAATCTTACATCACTTTCACACAAAAAAAGGACAAAATGCCACTTCAAAGTTCTATAATAGTTTTATGACTTGCCATAAATTGCCATCATAATTTTTTAAAAAATTCTTTTTAATTTACCACCATAAATCAAATGAGCGCTTAGCTCTTTGGGTTGTAAATGGGATTGCTCCATAGTTTTGGCATGCAGCAATCTGCCTTTTGGATCTCTGAAAAACAGACAACACACAGAAGGTAGCACATTAATTTGGGGCTATAAATTATGCACTTACTTTTATAATGCCAAGCCATAAATAAAGTGGATGCATCACCCATTGAAATTATGCACTGAAGATGAATGGGGTGGCTGTGATGGATTGTGGATCTCAAACAATGTGATCTATTTTAGTTTGGTCCCCAGACGTTTCTAAAAGGAACGCTTAATGTACTGTACGTATAAAGTTCCTCACTTGTATTAGGTCACTCTTCGTTTTTTTTCCTATTATAGCATTCAGTTGTCAGGCCAACAAAGTTGTTTAATTGTTTTGTTTCATTTTCATCAGTGATTCTCTTTGGCCAAATAATCCAATTTTGGTTTTTGGGCGAGACCTCTAAAAATTGGTTCCCTAGTGCATTGTTTGAAAAAAAATAAAATAAAAAAATCAGCTCCAAAATACAGTTTCACTTAGCAACATAGAATTTGGCAGACAGGTCCACCATGAATAGGTGTACCGTACGTACAATTCTCAAGGACACATACCGTAAAATGTACCGGAAGCCATTTTGCTCTGAAGTGACCACTTTGGGCTCAAAACGTTTTTTTTCTTTTTGTCATAGTCTTTCAAAGACAAACATTTTTATCTTAATTGTTATTATTATTTTTTTTAATATATATTTCAAATTCAATTTCAAATGGGGAATGCCAATATTTAACCATTTCATGTACAGCACACAAAATAATTATTTGCACAATTGCTTGTTTTTCATCCATAGATAGCTCTCTAGTTTGCACCTCTAAATCATCAAAATAGAGTTAACACCGGAAAAACCCAGTTTGGAAATTCCTGCTGTAGCTGTATGTGTAATCTGTCGAATGTATTTGGACAGCTCATCTATTTTTGGCTTGAATGTATTGATGCATTATTCCTCAACAATTAAGTTAAATCGGGGGCAAGGCTCGGGGCTTGAATTATCATGATCATCCTTTGTCAGGGGGCGGGATCCCACTACTTTGTGTATAGCACATTTTTTATTTGTAAAATACAGAAAATAAAATGGTTGTGTAGACAGCAGCATTTTTGCCTCAAAATTCAGGAACATAAGAGTGTGGCAAAGTAAAATGTAAGGATGTGTGTGAGAGATTTTTGATGATAAATATTCACCGCTGTCATTGTTTTTGCACCGTTCTACATGATGTGTCATTTCCAGCTATAAGGAAGAGCCATCCAGCAAATGAAAATCCACTCCAAGTCAAAATGTGACCAGAGTTGGAATCATTCGGGGCTTAATTGTATGTAATTACATAATTAAAGGGAGGCTCTCTGTGTGTTCCAGTGAGCACTTTCCCTCCGTATCTTATGCAATGCAACACATGGTGGCAAACGCCGGGAACCGTTAGAAAGTGGGAAATTTATGGAGGTGGCAAATGTATCCTGCTTCTGTGTGAAACACAGCTGACGACAACTTTAGAAACATGGAGAGAAAAAGTAACAAACAAGGAAGCAGTTATGAATATCCATAGCTCCACATCACTCTTGTTCTGACTGTGCGGCAGTGCTACTAGACGGTTACTGTGAAGTTGCAAATGTGGTTTGGATGTCAAATACTGTACAGCAGAAAAAAACAAAAAGAAATGTCGACTTGGCTTGCTTGTTGTCTGCCTTTGCCGTAGCCTGTGTTTTCTAGTCCGACCACTCAATAAATAAACTTGTTTGCACTCTATTTGCAGCATGTATTTGGTTTGGAGTGAAAATTGTCGTCGGAATCCCACACCAAGCCTTGAATCGGCCGCCATTTCCTGCATGTTTGCGTATAAAATGGCCTTTGATGAGCAGAATAGTTGGAACTTTGTGTGACTGCAGCACAAATTCCCACGACGCCATGTTATTGTTTGATTGCTAAAATCATCAGGTGCGCTGCGGCAAATCCAATTTCACTGAACTGGTCTCAAAACTATTTTTTTATTGATGACAATGAATGTGTTTTTGCTCATCGAGCTAGCTACAGTCTGGTCCATAAATATTCGGACATTGGCGCAATGTTCAGCACTCCAGCTCTGTACAACACCACGATGGATTTGAAATATAACAATCAAGATGTGCTTCTAATGCAAACTCCGAGGTTTTAATTTGAGGGTATTGAACGTTGTCGGAAGTGCAACACATTTTATATGTACGCCATCTTTTTCAGGGACCAAAAGTAATTGAACAAGCTAACATAATCATCAACCAGATGGTCATTTTTCAACACTCGGTTGCAAATCCGCTGCAATCAAGTATAGCGTGAAGTCTCCACCCCATCAAGACGTTGCTATTTGAAGCCTCTGCTGGTTTTGTCTCAAGATACAAGGAATCCGTGAATCGGTTATTCGTCCCGTCCCTAGTTGGCATAGCGATGGTCAAATATTTGAAATAATCCAAACAGAATATCTCGATGTTGTAGATAAGCCTCATTGGTCCTAAACAGACTGACTCCGTAGTCATCTTGTCAGGAAAGGCTCCAGTTCAGGATGAGGATGCACGAAGACCAACGTCACTGTTTTGGTTTGGAGCGACAAGTGAGAACAGATGGTTTGACGGGCCGTTGGAAAAGCATAAAATTGGAAAAACAAATGTTCCGGGAAACAAACCCGTAATGTTCACTTGCTGATATTCTTAAGCTACGAAAGTGACGTCACATAAGCTCGAAAAGTTACGGCTCATCGCAAGGTAATTAAACAGTTTACTGTCGGCGACATGTAGCAGTCAAGTCAGAGCTCCTTTTTTTCCCGTTTGCTTCATCGGCCTTTTAAAGCTTCCAGTAGTGACATTACTGTCTGTCTTGTGACACCGCATATTTCCCCTCCCGATTTTCAGTCTCAAGACAACACCCTGTTTTCATAAAGTATTTCCAGTTGACCCAATTCATCCCCCCCCCCCCCCCCCCCCCCCA
>CAAKHF010024147.1:16848-27376 GCA_901007745.1 Hippocampus kuda | reverse complement strand
AAAAAAAACCCTTTCTTTTTTTTTTTTTTTTTTTAATTTTTCAAAAAAAAAAAAAAACCCCCAAACCCCCCCCCCCCCCCCCGCTTTTTATTGGACAGCGACCATATGCAGGATAAGTCGTCCAAAGCTATGGAAGTTGAAATAGAAATGTAATTTGTGGGAACGAAATAAATCCCAACACACTTCACGTCTCTGGGAGTCATTCCAATGAAGGACTGTATATTTCGCTTGCTAAAAAAGCACATAAAGCTGTGATCTATTTCAGGGGAAATATTGAAATGTCTACACTCAACACAATGTTGTATGTGAAGATGATATCCAATAATCACACCCCATTACATTTACTTTCGGCGCCGTTGTGTTTAACTGTGTGTAGTATGTGCACGGACACATTCATTTGGGTGCAGTCATGCATATATTTGTATGCTCAGATTTGTGTATCCAATGCATGTGTTGAAAAAGAGTTTGAGCAGTGCATGATCATCACTGCCAGGCTCTGCCCATGCTGCGTTTGCCCCCCTCGCCCCCACGAAAAAAAAAAAAAAAAACATTAGATGGAATATTCTCATTGAAACAAATTGATATAATGACCAAGTGTGCCTTGTTATCTTCAAGCTCCATCAGGGTGGCAAACTTCTGAGGGAAAGCCAAATGTCTTGGAAATATCACCAGTCATTTATCAAGTGTTGCTCATTAGCATAGCGCCTACACAGGCGGTGCGAAACTCTAAATTAAAAAAAAAAAAAGTGGCCGTTTGTGGCTTGGTTCAATTTTAAAGAAGCATCACTTGGCAGCCTTTGCAACCTTGATGTGACTATGACCTGGCAGCTATTCCACCACTTATATGGTATGGAAAATACTAGTAGAGTCCTTTTCCAGCCCCGCCACCTTTCCCCAGCGCACACTTTTTTTTTTGGACTGTTTTGCATAGTTGAATGTCATTACCTCCCAATTAGCCCCTACATGCTAGGCCAAGTTCACACTTATGTTTTAATATTATGGAGGAAGTCTAAAATGCATGTTATTACTTTTTTTGAGTCAAAAGAATTACATTTATAGAGTACAGTACATATTCATATCCAGCCTTTTTACTATGTGAATAAATTGCCACTTCCTCTAGTGTGCCTGCCTTACAGTCTGGCAGACCCAAATGAAAAACTATTTCTTCTCCTCCTAATGTAGAAGACTCAATACGATGCTGTAATATTTTACAGAGAGGATAAAGAACATGTGCCTGTAAGTATTGTTATATTATCTATAATGTGTTGTTCCGCCATCCGTAGCTTAAAGGGTTCTGAAACTGCGACTGTCGATGCTAACTATTAGCACGCTCTCAAGTCAAAGCAAAAAAAAAAAAGTTGAATCTTTCTTATTGGTTTCACCAGTGTGCTTTCAAACCGCTGCTGACAGTCAAAACAAATCAAGACAAAAAGGCATTTCTGTCATGTACTGACGAGGAACACTAATATTAAAAACAATCAAACGTAAGGTGCTTCTCTTTACTGTCCTCAGTGCCGTCATCTGTGAGAAACACAAAATCCAAGTCCGCTTGGGACTAAACGCTCGTATCTGCTATAACATGTTTTTGCACAAAATGGAGCCCATAAACTTCGAGATCTTTGTAGCAATATTAGCATATAACCAAGTAAATCAGTGTGTGTTGAGAATCAGTGTCGAGTCTCTTTTGAAAGTAGAAAGTGCAATTATATTATTTTGTGTGACACGTTTTTTTTTTCAGTCATTAAGTAAAATGAATGTGTTAAAGTCCTGCCAGTAATTATTATACCATACCATCATTACTCTTTTTAATCTGGCACACCCTGGAGTCCCAGCAGTCCCTGCAGTGGAACAATTCAACCCTGGCCGAAGCCCCTCCGTAGCGCGATTGGTCGATTGCGTTTATGATCTGTCCTGAATAGCCATGGAGCTACGACAACGGTAGAAGGGCTACATTAATTAGGAGGTGACCGCATACTCCATTTTTCCTTGTCACATTGAGCGCGGTCCCAGGTGACAGCAACGGAGAAGGTGGCGCAGTCCAGATGAAGCTCACCCACCCCCTGCATCCAGCAAAGCGAAATAATGAGTTTCCGTCCCCCTTTAGCCACCGCATGCACGGTGATATACAACTTGCAATTAAGCATGGCTTGCTGATCCGGTGATTAATGCCTCTTGTGGCGCTCGTGAGGGGACTGAGTGCGAGACTAGCGGACTGGCTCAGTCCGCCTGTTTATATTCCCATCATGGCCGCGCTGCTCAACCCCGTCCTCCAGCCTGCGCTACCGCTCACACACTTATTCTTTTCCTCCCTCTTAACCGCTCGCCATTACCGGGAAGATGGAGAGGACTATTTGCAATTCAGTAACCTTTATGACAGTGCACTCTTTAATCAGAGGCCCATATTTCCTTGCTCGTGCAACACACTCACAGTAACACACATCAAGTGGTGGGCGGAGGCCCATGAAATACCCGGACCGGGCCAGTTGGAGAAAGTGGCTTATCTGATTTACAACCCTTTGCCTCGGCTTCATTTGTTGTTGTTGAAGGCTTTTAATTTTTACGGTGGGACAGCACTAAGTAAATTGTGCCTCTTTTAAGAGGATGGGGGCTTTTTTTTTTTTAAGAGGGTGGTAGAGGGAGGTGGTGAGGATTCAGACAATTATCGAATCGTTAGAATGGAATATACTACGTCCGCGTGGCTATTTGTTGGATGCCATTTGCTTTAGCGAAGAGGACGTAGCACATGGCAGTGAAGCAAATAAAACTGTTCACATTGATCGAACGTTAGGAGGATGATTGGGAGTGTATTTTTTAGCGGTACCGTAGTTAAGTACAATTTGTAGTGATTTGCTCTGCGTTTTTAACAGACAATGCGATAGGGAGTGTTCAGTCACAGCCCAAAACGGTAACGGCACTTGAGTATCTTTCATACTTAAAATGCTTCTCGAGCAAAAGTGTTTTTTTTAGTGCATCGCCACTTACTATACATCAAATGCCAAATTCATCTATATTTCGATTTTGGAGTTCATTGTCTTGTACCTTCGAGATGACTGAAAACGGAATACATTTTGTGTGAAGTGCTTTGAATTAAGACTAAAGATCAACAAATAGCTTTCTGACTGAATCATTCAGTCACCGAAGAGAGAGTTCAACGAAAAAATGCATAGATACAAACCTGTGCAGAACTAGCATAGAATAGAAACGAATGTGCTTTTGTCAGCCCTTCAATGCCTGTTTTAAAACGCGCTCACCGGTGTTGGGACATTATTTTCTTTGTTGTAGAAGTGATCATTTGAAAATGTAAACACGAGCAGAGATTTAAAGCAATAAAATGTTGCATATCATCACCAGCCATTTTTTTTTTCAGCAAACACAAAAATAATTCGACTGTATTTATGAAGATGTAGCCAATTTTAGCAGAGTTGGACAACAGCATTTTTTTTTCGTCAAACTTTCGTTTAAGACGATATTTCAATCAGGTAGCAATGTGTTTATCTGTTTCAGAGTTATTCTGAGTATTTATGAACATTATCAGTGTCTTCAAAGAAATCCATTATCCGAATGACCCTTGCCAGGGTCACGGGCGTGCTGGAGCCTTTCCCAGCTGTCTTCGAGCATTAGTCGCGGTACACCCTGAACTGGTTGACGGAAACACGTTTGCGTACGTACTGTTCTTTAACCAGCCAACTGTTTGAGAGTAAATCAATAGTGCCTCTGTTGGCTGCAGCCAAGTAGTCCACTCTATGCCTTTTGACGCCATTGCATCATGATACTATTTATCACCAATTCCGTGCCATAAGTTATGCAACCCATTTGTTTCGATTAAATTTGACCCTGAAAAATAGTGTGGCACCGTGGCACCCCTTAGGTCTCCTTCCAACAAGTGGTGAGGATTGTATTGCTATTGTGTGACTGAAATGGTCCATTCTGTTTGTGTTGACTTTACCAGTCCTGTCTTTTTTTTTTTTTTTTTTGGAAGTAATGAAGGCTCTATATTCCCTGTGTCCTCCAGAGCCCTATTGAGCTGAATGAGCGACACTCATCCTGCACAGCGCAAGGGCAATTGCCCCCCCCCCTCCTTTCTCCCACTACCACTTCCTCTTAGCTGGATCATTTCCCTTCACACCCAGACAGGCTTTGTAGTGGCAGCATCATTCTCCTCACTTTCACCCTCCCTTCATCTTTCCTCTCCTCTTCCTTCCTCCCTCATTCACTCCAACTTTCATAAGCTCACTAAAGCATGGCCTTCAATTCCCTTGTTCTACTGTTTTCACTTAAGCTCAGGAGTGATGAGCAAAAGGTTTCTGGCTCAATCCTTGAGCAAAGGCTCGGCGTGACAGGGATTATTATTTATTTGTCATCTTGGATGTAATAAGCTGTAGGTACAGACTGGAGAGCCGGTGATTTATTGCTCTGTCGAGCGCCAGTAGCAGTCCGGCCGCTGGGGCGTGCAGGATGAATACCGACCTGTCACTCCCGTCCATCCGTCTCTGCGCGCCCGCCGCCCTCGCAACGCCGCCCCATTTCATGCCAGAATACATAAACAATCTTTCATTACTCGGAAGGCTTTTTTTTTCATATTTGCTCTTCACAGGACACAAAGTTTGAATTTATTCATGGATTTCTTTTTTTTTTTCTTTTTGCATCCACCCCTCTCCCTGTGTTCTTCCTTGTACTGTGCTTTTGTTCCTTTTTGTTTGTTCTTCACACTTTTCGATGGATGTTGTCAGATGGAAAATATCATGCAGTTGCTGGTTGCTGGCTACTATTTTTTTTAATGCCCCGCGTCCAAGGGAACGATGATTTTAGTGTGCAGATCACTGGTGATACTCTTTGAAATATGACTTGAGCTCTCAACTAGTATCACATTTTTTTGTCAAGATACAGTTTCAAAGGCCCTTGGTGGCAGCAGTGCATATTCCACTGGCTGGATATGTGAACTTTTTTATTTTATTTTTTAACCGTAACATAGTTGACCGAAACACTTTTACTTTGTGAAAAGGGTAAGTCACGTCATAAATGGGATTTACAATATGTTCAATGCGGCCCCACTCGCCTAAACGCAGTGTTGTGATTAATATTGGGAATGCCACATGACCAAAACCAAAAAACAGGAGAGTCGTGCTTAGTCGTTACCAGGAGCCCTTTGGCGCTCTGACGTCCTTTTCAGTCAACTGCAAGTGACAAAACGGCCACCCCCTGTGATGGATGAAAGCAATTTGATTTTCATATTCCACATTCACAATATTAATCTAAATGCTTTGTTTTGTTTAGTGGCGGGCACATAGAATGCATTGTCAAAACATTTTTTGACTTGACTTTCCCTTTAATGTAATATTGGCTGACAACTTTAAATTAGGAAAATAAAGACGATTGACCGTAAAAACGATTTTCCCAGGCATGTGTTCAGGTCAAAATAGGGTTGCGAAATTAGCGATTAGCTTAACTCATTCACTCCCAAAGACGTTTTTAAACGTCTTTTCAGACTTGGTCCAGAATTGGCTGGTACTGAATGAGTTAAATGCCTTGTAAATTAAAGCTCATAGCAGCGATGATCTCCTTTTGGGCCCAGCAAAATTTGGGCGGTGCAATTTTGAGTTTGAAGGAAATCTTGGGTGGCTGAGTTAGTGCGTCGACACATTTATGCAAGCGGCAGGCATCTATGAATTTGTGCAGGTTGGGACTATCAACTCATGACCTTGTGGAGCTGATTTACTGGAGTTTTGTGTTTTATGACCAAGTCGTCAACTTCACTGCTTTGCTCTGTCCGCACTCAATGATGACAACTGAAATGTCTTGCAATACGAGGTCACCCATCTGTGTACCGTACATGCTTCATATTTGGTTGCAAAGTTTGTTTGGGAAGGTCCCCTGAAAAAGCTCAAATTACCCTGAAATGATATGATCCCTTTCAAACCAACATTTCAGTCTTTCCTCTTTTCTATTCTTATATTCCTTCTTGACACGTTTTTGTAGGTGGATTCATGACACAACTACCAAAGTTCAGGTTGATAAGTCAAACTGGCTTTGGGGGATCCATTTTCAAGGCCATTTTGCTCCTGAGTTGGTTTATTGCATTTATGACATTGCTTTCTTGTACAACATGATTGCCAGATACACATGATATATCTATAATTGGAGGACGTCCAGAGCATCATTCCCCCCCCCCCAACATCCACCCCCTTGATCAATTTAAACAGCCACGTAATATTCTCTTCAGACAAACCAAGTCGTACATGGTTTGTTTAATCCAATCACATCCCATTTTAAATGGCTCTCCTGTGAGACTATTTATAAACCTGATAAATGAGCGGAAGTGAAGATGCAAGGGGGGGGGGACCACCTTAATAGATCGTCTTTGGTTGTCCTCGACGTTCCTTGTCGATACGCATTTTCATTTCCTCGTTCCTTAAGCGCTCTCCGCGGCCACCGATTGGCTATTTCGGCGCTTGCTTTGTAAACAGGGTCCCTCGTTTATTAGGCACCTTTATCTTTGAACGGGTGCTGTGAAACCACAGCAGCCAGTCAGAGGACAGGGGGATGATTGAGAGCTATTAATTTTGGCGAGCTGGTAAATAAGCTGACCTGCTTCCAGTGTCCTCTGAAAGACTGCGGACACTCCCCACTCAGGCACACACGGAGCGCGTGTCTGTGCTTGTGTGTGTGTGTTATCAGCACAGTGAATGGTGACTTTTAGTTAGAGGACGTCCTGTAGGTGGTGATGCCTCACGCAAGCAATGAGCTGAGACTACTCATTTGGACCCTGAATAAGACGCTGACAGTCGCCATTTATTCCTGGATCATTGTATGGCGGTCATACAGCTTACTGCTGTCTAATTAGCGCCGACGGATTGGAAACTGCGTCAGCAGTGAGGCTAGCTTGCTTGCTTTGTTTTCGTGTGAATCACAACTACACTCAGTCCACACCTCACTTTTTCTATGGTGGGCTGGAGATCTTTTTAAAGGAATGAAAACCAGTTGAATCTTTTTTTACGTCCCAATGGCACTCTGTCGGGAGTGCATGTTAGCAATAGCGGAAAGTATGGCTAATGAGTGGTTAGCATGAACCTGAATTTCTTGATTGTGAGGCAGATTTGCTCACCACAGATTGTGTTTTTTGATAGAGCAATGTTACTCGTTCCCTGAAAGGGTTCAATGAAGATGAGAAATCACAAGTTCGCAGTATGAAATAAGCCTCATGTCTCCACCTCATGAGGATTTTATTTTTTTAAACACATTTGTTGCTTTTCTTTGCATGCCGTTAGGTTGATAGCTATTTTGCCAAACAAGCTGTGAAAAGATTGTTTCATAATACACTGTTCATAACAAGTCAAATGCCGCAAAGTACAGCTGCTTCAGACCACACTCCCCCCCCCCCTTTACATTCAAACGACAAATGGTGAAATACATTGTTTTCGATAGACAGTGATTTTACATAGTAATTAACATTTCGGTTTGAGAATGTATTCCGCAATTTAGTGGCCTTTTGCCTTCAGCTAGAGTAAAAAAAAAAATCCAATGTGAACTACTACTACTTACTACTACCACCGAAGCCTCGCAGATTATACTTTTTTTTCTGCTTGTTTTTCTGTTCTTATCTATCGAGTTGTTTTTTTTTTTCTTCTTTTGTCAGCCTCTCCGCAGCTAGATTGGATGTTCAGGTCAATAAGGTCCACATCGGTGCTGCTCGCAAAGCTGCAAACCACCACTGACACACAGCTGATCAAGCCTTAATTGAGTAGACATTTTCTCCCCGTGATTTCTATCGATGCGGAGCGCAGGGAAAAAAAGAAAAAAAAGTGAGTCTCTATCGCGCTGGACTTCTGGGAGTCAACATCTCATGTGTTTAACCTTTCTGCTGTCTAACTCTACTCTCAAACGTTCGTGTATTTCTTCCGATGTTTCCTTCGGAAACAGTCCTTGCTCGGTGTGCACCTTCTGTCGAAGCTGAGCTGAGATACGGTGAGTGGTCCATGCTAGGTGGGTTGCAGCATTAGTCTTTTGTGCTTGCCGGTGCAATAGATGCCGACATGCATCAGGGCTTCTGTCAGTGGTTCAGCAGCGATGCAGATGGGAGGTGAAAAGCTCCACGGTGGCGTGAGGCTCTGAGGCAACGACGCCCTTTACCACATACACTCTCTACCTTTCCACCTTTGTTACCGCGGCAGTCAGGACGGATCACGGGCTGTGACAAAGCGCAGGGATTGATGGATGGACAGAGCCGCAGAGTGGATGAGAGGATGGATGAGGGCGCAGGAGAGAGTTTAACACTGCAAACAAAGACAGACAGAGAGGAACGACCTTTGTCGGCCGTGCGGCAATTTCGCCCTCCAATCAACTGGCTAGCTGCGGCCCTGCTACCTGTGAGAATAAAGTACCCTTGTAAAACACACAACGGGCACATGTCACTGGTGTGTGATGAAAAAGCAAGTACAAGGGACATATTTGGATAGTTTTCCCCTCTTTTAAGTGTTGCTAAATTTTCTCATGGTTCATCACGGTACCCTTGACAGGCTGTGGGGTTGGAGCGGGTGCTGAGTCGTAGAAGCTAAAAGGTGCACTCGTTTTCGGTCTGCGGTCTCCAATGGATGCCATACGTTCCCTCTCAAGCCGTGACATTCTTATTGGGTCCCTTATGTTTCTCACAATCAAGATCTGACACGTTTTTGTTGGGTTTTTTTTCGTGCTCGGTCAAGGCTTTCTGCGGATGAAACGTGGACAAGCGTGCGGTTTTTGAGCACATTTGTGGCCACAGCAGACTTGAATAATGCGTCCCTGCTGGGCCTGGCTTTGTGCTCCCTCCCAGACCACATGTGCCATGTCAGACCATGATAGAAGACGACACGCTGTATCACACTGGGCACATGAGGATTAAATATGACAAGGTGGCTATTATATATCCTAGATTCCTAGCTAGCCATAAGAACAGTGTCAAATTGTGCCAAATTGTGCAACAAAAGTGGCTGTACGTGACAAAAAAATTAAAGGACTGTGTTATTCTGGGGAAATTCATGCTGTACTGTGTGCTTCCCGTCCCCACTATGGATCGCCTCCAACTTGTGTTACCTACTGTCACATTTTGTTGCCTTCACCCAATTTTACTAATGCTAGGTTGAGACCGGGCACGAAATATCACATTGCTCAACATGTCTCGCGTGCTTTTATTCATGTGGGAACTACATGGGAGTCGGCTGTCTGCGATTCAACGCCACCAAAAGTTCACATCAGCAAACCGCAGCAAAATGGGCAAAGAAGCAAAATTCACTTCATCGCGCTGCGCGGCACAGACCGTGTGAACTGCATGGACTATATATGAGAACACAGTGCCAGAAACGCAGCATCATTGGGCCCACAAAGTTTCTCACCTACATTCTGACTTTGTGGCAATTTTTTTCGCAATGTCATCCACGGCAATCACCACCTGACATGTTTGCCAGTCCCATCCCCTAACCTTGTCTCATTTTTTTTTTTCATGTTGGCCTTTCTGTGTCCGCCGGCATCATGTAAATGTCACCTATCCAATTGGGTGTTTTGATCATTAAATGGCTCCTAATTACTAGTGAAAAAAAAGTAGTATTTGTCAAGAAAGAAGCCATATAGAGCAAGTCGTCAACCTATGCCCATTTAGGACGCCTTTTCGTGCAACATTTTTGTACAACTAATTTCTGGTGAGAGCGTGCTCTCTCATTACAGGTCCTACCTGTACTTCATTACTTATCAGTGGTGTCGGGGCGGCCTGCTCAGATTAAGACAAATGCCGATGGCCCCAGGAAACTGCGATTAGAATCACACTCATTACTCAGGGCCCGGTGACGGAAGCAATTTAAAGTCCCCATCTTGACATGGGGCACGTACATGAGGCAGGGCAAGCCCCTGCTGTCAAAGGAGGAAAGATCCCCCCCCCCCACACACACACACACACACATACGCTCACACATCAACATGAAGTAATACAACCGCACTTGTCCAGCAAGGACACCTGAAGGCCGGGCCCTGGTGTGACTTAATTGACTGTCTGGCTTTTCCTCATGGCTTCTAATTTATTTAAACCAAAGACTAAGGCAGATTTGCATGGTGCTCCAAAGCCCTGCATTTGTAGGAATCTCGCAAGAGTGCATGTGTCACGACCACTGACCTCAGAACAGTCAATATGTGCCGATCAAATGTCAGTGGGATTGATCCAGAGCATGAACTATGTGTACGCCTTTGAATGCGCATACTGTAGCTGTTAGTCAATGAAGGGTTGGTATCAGTGACAGACGTGTGTCGATCTTCATGATGTATTTTTTGTCTTGTGCTAAGAGTGAGGAAAAAAATGAAGTTGAATGTATTCACTGTCTAATACGCTTCTTGATGATTTGAGGAGTTTCCAGCTGCTCACTGTGTCCCTAGGTGACACTTGTCCAGATGAATGCCAGTCAGGGTCAGCTGTAGGGTGGCTGTCGCTCAATAATGAATGATGAAGCCATCAATTAGTACCTGTTCCTATGGCAACGCTATCTTGGTAATGATAGCACTGCACTTCCTC